>CAEMYA010000819.1:85290-99146 GCA_903131615.1 Diplodus sargus | reverse complement strand
TGATTGGTTCAGTCCACTGTCTATATTGAAGATGAACCAATGGGCTGCCCCCTCTAAATTGTGCACTTAAAAAAAAAAAGAGGACGACTGAGAGATTTCATTGGATTAGCCCAATGTCCTTCTTTTAAATCAACCAATGGGCCGTCGCGGTCGATAAAAATGATTTATAATAAACTTTTTTGATTAAATTATGACAGGCCGGCCCAAAAATGTGCGTCGGCCCACCGGGCATTGCCCGGTACGCCAAATGGCCAGTCCATGCCTGATCGTATCGGTGAAATGTTGGCGATAGAAAAAAAAGTGTGTCAATGACAAAAGCACGCGCTGGTGTGCTGATTTATTCTGTCCAGTGGGGCGCGCCGAGTTCAGCCAGAGACTTTGGCTCAGCTCACATTTCAGTGAAGTCCCTTCCCCACTCTACACCATGATACCTCCCGACCACCTGACCAACCAGCGGACAAGCAGCGGACAAGCAGCGGACTTTTCCCCCTTTTCCACAAGCCACAATTGCTGTATAATTGTGGACTGGATTGTCCTGTGTTCATTTCCCCATGTTTGTGAGACAACACAGAACGCTCCCCACTACGCGCTTGCTATAGCAACTTTTAATTGATTGAAAACGTTATTAAAAGTTTGCACAAAAGCACCGAAGGGTACAGTTTAATACAGATACAATGCTAAAAGGATTGAACCGAGAAAGCACTAGTCTCCCTGACACGACGCGGGATCACTTTTATTTTATCGTCGTCATTTTGGCTTGGTTCGACTGTGTGGGTTGGTTTATGGAGGGGACGAATGAACGACATGTTTTTTGGCATGCATTGCTGACCTGGACATTGTTTCTCAGTAAATCAGAAAAACCTTTCCTATCATTACCCTTTTCCGTGCATGGTTGAAGGAGATCGCATCCACGCTCCGCTGCCTCCTGCGCCGAAATGTCCCCTTTTAGTTACCTAAACCAACCCGGGTGTGTGGACACAACCACCGCATCAACCCGCCACCTGCATCTATTTAAACTCTGTCACTTTGTTTTGTTCTTTTGCCCTGATGAAGACCTCCAGGTCGAAACGTTGGCCATTTCTATTCGATAACACAATAAATTAAGTAACGTCAGGCATATTTAACATCAAGGCTACGAGTGTGCCGCATCACTTCCTCATCAACGCTGGTGTCTCTTATTTGTGGCCGCTGCCAGCGCCACACGGGCTTTGCCTTTCAGCAATCAAGCGCTGTTTTCGTCTTGTTAAAAACAATAACAGCAGCAGCTGTAGGCAGCTGAGATCGCTGTGTTGTCTGTTTTGCATGCAAATATGAATTAACACAGTGAAATGAATGGTTCTCTATTTACAAATTTAAAAATGCATAGGTTAAATAATATAAATGTTTTCTTTCCTTTATTACACAGATGGCTGAAAAAAGGAGCAAAGTATGTTAAATGTTAAAAGTCTTGAATAAAGACATTGGTTTAAGGAAGCATCTGTCTGTACTACTGTCACTGTGACTGTACTATTGCATAATCATATCGGTGCAAAATCTATGCACAATCCAAGGCCTGTTTGCATTCCAGCTCAAAAACTCACTATATCGGTTGCATATCGGCTATCGGTGATTGCACCCGCTCTAATATCGGCTATCGTTATCGGGCCAAAAAATCCCTATCGGTCGGACACTAGTTATAATCGGGCGCCAAGCCCCCCCAAGTGACTCAGACCCCGCGCACCGCAGAGCCCACAGATGTTGGCCCCAAAGGATGATGGTCTCGGGGCAAAAGTGAGGACACAGGCCAAAGTCTGAGCCGTGGTATTCACGGTAATGGGAAGTGCAGTGGAAGTGCAAAAGGCTGAATGTGTGCCAATTTGGATTTGTTGTACTAAGCCACGCCCACATTGACCAGTAATGACCACCTTCAAGATGTGGCCTCAGGATTGGCCCTACATCATACCGACCAAACTTTGTGCAGCCGTTCAGGAGATATAAACTTCCGATATTGTTAGTGCCCCCTAGTGGCCAAACAAATTCGGCTCATGCCAATCAAGGATCTCAAATTTGTTGTTAATAGCACATATAGAGATATCAAACCGTTTACATTTTCATAGCTAGCTACAGAAATTTGTTCGTTAATAATTTCCGCAAAATTCTTCTGATAACTTTAGATCAGGTCCAGCTGAAGAGTGTACGTGCCAAGTTTCACGCAGATTGGACAAAATCCCAAGGAGGAGTTCGAAAAAGTAGGTTTTACATATGTGGTGCTTTAGCAAACGTAATGTGCAGCAGAAGTGGGCGTGTCCTATGTCAGAAAACCTAGGTCTATTCAGGGAACATATGGATATAAGGTTTGCGAATGTGTTATTTAAAATGTGGAATTTACAGGCAAAAACGCGATTGCATCCATTACAGCGGCACCTAGTGGAGTACATGTGCAATTTTTGTTTTGAAAAAACTGTGTCCTATTCTTTATGTACCATATACATTTCAGAGCTCTCAGCATAATTGTTTGGCTGAAATTAATGTTTCTTTTTTATCTTGTAATAAGCCACGCCCACATTGACCAGTAATGACCACCTTCTAGATATGGCCTCAGGATTGGCCCTACATCATACCGACCAAATTTCGTA
Organism: Diplodus sargus; assembly: GCA_903131615.1. NCBI lineage: Eukaryota > Metazoa > Chordata > Actinopteri > Spariformes > Sparidae > Diplodus > Diplodus sargus. The sequence continues at coordinate 96,531 of CAEMYA010000819.1, read as the reverse complement.
AACATCGGTGTAGCCGTTCAAGAGATATAAACTTCCCATATTTTTAGCGCCCCCTACTGGTCAAAGTTCACCAAATTCAGCTAATCCCTTCCCAGTGTCATGGCAACCAAGGATCTAAATTTGGTGTTCAGATGTGTGAGATATCAAACAATTTACATTTTTATAGCTAGCTACAGAAATTTGTTAATAATTTGCGCATTTTCTGACCGAGCAAAATTCTTTTGATAACTTTAGATCAGGTACAGCTGAAGAGTGTATGTGCCAAGTTTCACGCAGTTCGGACAAAATCCAAAGGAGGAGTTTGAAAAAGAATTTTTTCCAGTTTTTGCAAAAAAACTTTCTAACCGGAAATGGGCGTGGCCAATCGCAAAGTGATTCAGCTCAATTCGGGGAATCTGGGGATACAGGGTCTCTGAATGTACGACATACAGTGAGGGAGTTATAGGCAAAAACGTATTTTCCTCAGTTTTAGCGCCCCCTGCAGGCGGATATATGTAGTTTTTTGTGTGTGAGATATTGCAGGAGTCTGGACCAACCCTCCAAATTGCACCGGCCTCCCTTGCACGGTTTAGGCTGCAGCACCACTTTTAGCCGGAGAAAAATAAAAATAAAAATCTTTACAATTACAATAGGGTTCCTAGCACCGCTAGTCCTAGGAAACGCGTATGCTTGCATACGCGTTCCCTCGGCCCCTTGGGCTTGGCCCCTTAATAACTCACTTCCTGTTTTTTTTCTTTTAAAACACTGAAATGTGTCATGAGATGGGAGGCAAGCTTCAGTTTGGTAAACCTTTATCCTACACTAATAGCAACCATGTATGAACTACTGCAGTAACATAGGACCTGCTGGGAGGACATGTGAGTCATGTAAGCAGACTAACCAATCGAATTGGTCACCTTAGGCTGTAAGCCACTGAAAAATGATCATAGATGTGTTGTAATTCCAACTGCAGTTCTAGTATAAGCTAATATTTTCAAGAGATGATTGTTCCAGCAGACTGTAAGTAGACTATATTTGTTATTCTAGGCCACAGGGTGACTTCAAATAAATATCTTACATCTATGCATCTATACCATAAACAATACTGTAATACACACACAGTGTTTCATTCAAGTGCTGTTTCTAAATTCTTTCTTTGTCAGTCGATGTAGAATTCTGGAGGCTGTAAATCTATTTCCATAGTTAAAGTTTTCAGAGGCTGCAGTGTTAGTCTGACTCACCTGTGTGGGACAGAGATTATATAGAAACTTCATCTTCATTTGAATTGCTCTTTGTGTTCAACTCAACTTGTTCTGAACTGCAGCTTAGATAATTGGATGCTGACCCCCCGACAAGTATTTTGTGATGATGTTAAAACACCTGATACATTTTCTTTTCACTGATTAGTTTACAAACCTGGCCAGAATCTCTGAAAGTTTTCAGAGTAAAAATCCTTTGTATGTTTGCTGTTAATCCTTTGGCTAAGGTTGTCACCTCACAACAACCGACAGTAGCAATTGTGGCTTGTATGGAGATGAATGTGCAAAATGTTTCAGGATACCCTCTTCCCTACAGCAAAACCTCAAGTTGTTTGTTCCCTTATCACAGTATAGCACACTATTGTTGCATTCTGACTTTAGAGATGATGTGCTGTTTGATACCTTAATGTGCTGAATCCCTCCCATGTTCATCCACGCCTGGGACTGGTCAGGTTTGAGCTCCACAGCCAGCTTGTAGCTCTAGCAGGAGAAGGCAAACATAGACTGGGGTCAGTGTCACATCTTATCAGACAGTCACACCCTTCCTGTCATGGTATATAAAAAGGGATTCACACTGGGGTCTTAGCCCAACTGAGAAGCTACGGTGTGAGCAGATCCAAGAGCCACTGAAAGTTCAGTCATTCAAATCACATCTGAAGGTGGTTCTTGTTAGTGCGTCCTGACAGGACTGGACAACCTTTATCTGCACAAATGGAAATGTGTGTACATTTGGCGCTAGTGAGGAAATGTATAATGCAAACAAGCTTGTAAGGTGAAAGCAAAGATTGTAGTCCAACTGTTCACTGGAAAGGGAAATTAGACCACACATAATGTGTGGTTTAATTTTCACTGCAGACAGATCTGAAGCCAGACACATGACACTGATGCGTGCAACTACATTTAGCCTCAGCGCACGACACTTGACTCAGTGATTCAGTAAAAATTGGGACAATGATGAGTCAAAGAGTTGCTTCATAAATACAGGACATTGAAGTAAGTGTCCCTCTTTTGGCTAAACATAAAATGTCACAGTCTCTTGCATCTCCAAGTTTCTTTGGGAAATACTGAACCCTATATTGCTCCCTGTGACTCTTTCATCAGTGTGTGGTGACTTGCATGGTAGTCTCTGCCGCCAGTGTATGAATGTGTGTGTTAATGGATGAATTCTAACTTGTGTTGTCAAATGCTTTGACAGGTTGCTAAGACAAAAAAAACCAAACTATAATAACAGTCCATAGACCATACTTATAAGTGAGGAAAAACTTAATTTTGATATTTTTCTTTGCACTGTACTCTAGTACTCCATAGTGATTAGTAAATGGCAAATGTATTATTGTAATCAATAATTTCACAATATCACTGACAAGCATAGCACTGCATAACTTTAACTGACATGTCATAAAATCCAAAGCTGTGCATTAGGGATGCACCGTTTTCAATGTTTGCTTTGGCTAACTGCAATGCTGATAAAATAAAAAAATAACTAAAATATGATTATGCCTACTTTTATCATGGCAGATGCAGACTCACAATACTTTTCAAAAATGTACACATTCAAAAAAAAAATAAGAATATCACTTCTAATACAACTGTCAACGGTCCGCATAGTGTGGACATATTGAAGTGGCATGTTATCAGCCTTTTATATTTGCAGAAATGTTAAATTCAGACAAATATCAACATTTAAAACTGTAATTGGTCATCACTGATGATACCACTGTGCATCTTTTTTAGTTCCTCACCAGTAACCCCTTGTCACCTTGTGGACAGATTGAATACATTAACGCTACATTGTGGGACATCTCTCTGTCTAGTTGAGTGATCCTCAGTTCCCCAGAGGAGATTTCAGGCTGTTCTCACAGGTTGTATAGTAAAAATAGCATGTTAGCAACATTAGCTTCAGTCCCTCATCTGTGTCGACACTGGAGGATTCAGACACTGTATTGAGTGCAGGCAACTGACAAAAAATAAACATGACATGAAAATACACTGAGTTAGTAAAACCCTGCAGCGTGATTTCACATTTGGACAGAGGTAGGTGGAGATTTGGAGCTTCCTGTGTCAAGGTGAAATCCAGTGTTTTTGAATAGTGATGTATAGTCACAACGCATTGTTCCAGCTATGAGCACACCAACCAGCAGTGTGTATGCTTTCAGTGCTCTCTGGAAAAAGATTTCAAAGACAAAATACACACACCACTGAATGTATTCACTGATGGCAGCAGCCGGTGATCACTGCTTCTATCCCATGCAAAGAACTCATTTAAGTCATCCAGTCTGATCAGCAGCAGAGTCTTCTCTCCCTGCCATGTATGCTTTCTCTTTTCTCAGGAAGTCAATTAGTGCTTCCTGTGTAGAAAAATTGCCTTCCAGAAACTTCCATCACAGGTTAAATCTGAGGCATGGATCTGCAGAAAAGTTAGTCACAGTGTGCCAGTAGATCTGTTTCAGTTGTAATTACAGTAATGAGCTGGATCTCTGGCATGTTTTTATGAGGTTAGACCTGTGATAGCAGGTTTCTTATCACCTTCTTCAATCAATTCATACTGCAGTGGAAACACTAACCCTACCAATAATTTACGTGTGGCTGGGTGGTGGATTCTTTTCAAATGTAACTTAATAAGAAAATTCTGTCTCTCTCTTACTTTCTCTTTCTGACTCCACCAATAATTTTAGAAAAAAAAATTTCTTTATACCTTTTCCGTGCTTGCTACATGAACCATTACAATAACAATAACATAGTCATGGGCTAAGGTCTCAAATTCAGCAGCACCAGATGGCTTGCGGCCTAAAAGGCACAGGTAAAGGATTCCTTCTGAGCCCTGCCCAGAACTCTGCTCAGACAATGACACTTTAATATATTCCATGCATAAAAACTAGGGCTGGGCAAGTTAACTCGTTATTATCGCGTTAACTCATTAATTAATTAACGCGACAATTATTTTATCACGCATTAGTGCAGGTTTTATTGTTCCTTTTATTATTGTAAAAGTCTGTTGCTGACTGCTGCTGAACCAGAAAAGAAAAGAATAGCTGGGTTTCAGTCATGTGATTATGATGACGAGGGAAGGTGGCTCGATTTCAGATGGAGGGCAGGAAGTAAACAATGGAGAATATGTCTATGGAGGAGACTGTTGCAGAGAGTCCGTATTGTATGGCTTTAGATCCCATTTCAAGACATAGGTACAAGGAGTTAGTTAACAGATATGTAAGAAGTTACCCGTTGAGGTCAAAGCTGTTGAGATTACCAAGTATCTGGTCCTTCAGACATCTTACTACACCAGACAGCAAATAAAGGCTTATGAAAGTCTGGAGGCATACAACTTCTTTGTCAGCGGGTGGGTCCACAACCTCAGTACCAAACGGCTCCATGATGATCATTGTTTGGTTTTCACCAGGGTGAGTGTTTGTTCTTATATTGTTTTATGTGCTAAGATGCTTGCAGTAGTGGCTATAATGTCAACAAACATGCAACACATCTTAAAGACGACTTTAGCCTGACAGTATTTTATGTTTTATGGTCATGGTTTCATGATCAGGCGAAACACCTCTGACGACCTGGATTATTGCGAAGAAGGATGAAGTAATTGCATTACTCACTGGTAACAGAGGTTGACCGTCAGAGCCCAGTCTACCGACTCAACATAACCCAAAGTGCTAGGGCAGCCTAAAAATGTCCCAATGAAGTCCATATTAGACTACTGGTAGCTTAATAATCATTACTAAGTAAGCATTTAACAACAACCTAATGCTATATAAACATAGCCACAAAAACCAAGTTAGCTAGCTAACATAACTTACCTCCTACGAAGTGGTCGCTGCAGCCTCTGTACCTCCAGACTGCAGATGTACATTTAAAATCCATTTTTTACGGCGTTGTTCTGTGAGCTTTTTGCATTTCTCATCTGTATGAACAACAATCTTTGGTTCTCAGTAAAACCTGCTTCACTTTTCTCTTGCGAAGCAGCAATGTGACATCATGTGAAACCAAGCAATTGGCGGATAAACACACATGGAGAAGGGTATGGAACTTTTACATGGCTATTTTCATTTTAAAGTTCTTCCAGACGGCGGAGTCAACAGACCCAAAGTAATTTGTAACCACTGCCAAGTTGAATTTTCATATCACCGGAGTTCTTCCAGTCTGAAATGTCACCTAAATGCAAAACACACAGTTGATACCAGCAAATCATTCAACGAAATAGACAGTGGAGCGAGGCTTCTGCAGACTACATTAGATGCAGCGTGTGGGAGAGGTTTTGATAAACAAAGGCAAGAGAAGCTAACAAATGCCATAGCAAAGTATGAAAAGGAGAGGACTGCAAAAGCGACAACTTTATTATTATATTAATAACATTATATTATTATTATATAACATTATGCTGAAACGTGCGCGGGACACTTTGGACATTTTTTAAAAACTTTTCAAAACGAAAAGGATAACATTAATACCCTAGCAGTGGCACTGAGCTTTAATTTTGTATTTGCTTTGATAACATTTGAAGTTGAGATTTACACTAAATTTATTTTATTTTATTTTATTTAACTGCTATTGTATAAAAAATGCTGATGTTAAAAGTGTTGTGTAAAAGTGCGCTATACACTACTTTTCAATTCATTATTGGATTTCATGTCATTAATTGTGATTAAAACTTTTAATCGTTGCCCAGCCCTAGTGTCCGACCGATAGTGATTTTTTGGCCCGATAACGATAGCCGATATTAGAGGGGGTGCAATCACCGATAGCCGATATCCAACCGATACAGTGAGTTTTTGAGCTGGAATGCAAACAGGCCTTGGATTGTGCATAGATTTTGCACCGATATGATTATGCAATAGTACAGTCACAGTGACAGTAGTACAGACAGATGCTTCCTTAAACCAATGTCTTAGTTTAAGACTTTTAACATTTAACATACTTTGCTCCATTTTTCAGCCATCTGTGTAATAAAGGAAAGAAAACATTTATATTATTTAACCTATGCATTTTTAAATTTGTAAATAGAGAACCATTCATTTCACTGTGTTAATTCATATTTGCATGCAATACAGACAACACAGCGATCTCAGCTGCCTACAGCTGCTGCTGTTATTGTTTTTAACAAAGACGAAAACAGCGCTTGATTGCTGAAAAGCAAAGCCCGTGTGACGCTGGCAGCGGCCACAAATAAGAGACACCAGCGTTGATGAGGAAGTGATGCGGCACACTCGTAGCCTTGATGTTAAATATGCCTGACGTGACTTAATTTATTGTGTTATCGAAAAGAAATGGCCAACGTTTCGACCTGGAGGTCTTAATCAGGGCAAAAGAACAAAACAAAGTGACAGAGTTTAAATAGATGCAGGTGGCGAGTTGATGCGGTGGTTGTGTCCACACACCCGGGTTGGTTTAGGTAACTAAAAGGAGACATTTTGGCGCAGGAGGCAGCGGAGCGTGGATGCGATCTCCTTCAACCATGCACGGAAAAAGGTAATGATAGGAAAGGTTTTTCTGATTTACTGAGAAACAATGTCCAGGTCAGCAATACATGCCAAAAAACATGTCGTTCATTCGTCCCCTCCATAAACCAACCCAGCTGTGGACACACACAATCAAACCAAGCCAAAATGACAACGATAAAATAAAAGTGATCCTGCGTCGTGTCAGGGAGACTAGTGCTTTCTCGGTTCAATCCTTTTAGCATTGTATTTGTATTAAACTGTACCCTTCGGTGCTTTTGTGCAAACTTTTAATAACGTTTTCAATCAATTAAAAGTTACTATAGCAAGTGTGTAGTAGGGAGCCTTCCGTGTTGTCTCACAAACATGGGGAAATGAACACAGGACAATCCAGTCCACAATTATACAGCAATTGTGGCTTGTGGAAAAGGGGGAAAAGTCTGCTGGTTGTCCGCTGGTTGGTCAGGTGGTCGGGAGGTTTGTGGTGTAGAGTGGGGAAGGGACTTCACTGAAATGTGAGCTGAGCCAAAGTCTCTGGCTGAACTCAGCGCGCCCCACTGGACAGAATAAATCAGCACACCAGCGCGTGCTTTTGTCATTGACACACTTTTTTTTCTATCGGCGCAACATTTCGCCGATACGATAGAACCCCCCGATAGAAATTAGGCCGTTCTATCGGGCCCTGATATATCGGGTCGGTCACTACGTAATAGACACTTTCCTTTTTTGAAGTTTTGCGGCACTTATTATGATGTTGCATGTTCACGTGAAGAACTGTCTCTGTAGCCCGGACATTGAACTGATGACTGTGGGAATTCATGTCTGCCATCATTATCAGTGTGTATGGCCTTTGATGTCATCCACTCCGCAAATGAGTTGTTCAAAATCATTGACACTTACTAAACAGAGGCTGATCTGACATGGGAGGACTGTCGGGGGATTGCTTGACATTTTTTTTTATCTGCAAAAGGGGGAGAACAGGAGCAAACATATCTCAAGGGCTGATGTCATGGTGACCAATTCTCCTTGGATTAGTAGCAGTGAAATTTCCAGGGAATGTAACAATTTCTATGGTGTCTCAATGGCACAAAAGCCTTGGCAAATTCCCAGAATGCATTGTAAAAGAAGTGTGTTTCTGGATTGTCAAAAGGAAAAGGCACAATGGTGAAAGTAGAGCACAAATGTTACACCCGAACATGTTTAGTTGTTATTGTTAATGTTCAAAATTAATGACACTGCTTTGTGTTACCCCAACTTTTCAAAGGGGGACTTGTAACTACTTTGAAATGGCTCCAAGTGACATTCCTGAATTGATCAAATCAATAATGTGCTTTATCAAGCTCCTTAGACTTTACCACTGTAGTGTTTGTGTCTGAGTCTAATGGCTGTATCAAACAAGCCGTATTAAAATGGGCCCAGAAAAGTCAGCAGCTGTTTTTAATCAGAATCACTCAGAAGTAGTTAAGAGGCCATAATACAAATAATATCTGATTCACACAACTTTGCAAAATCACCAAAATGTATTGCTTAAGTTACTGTATGTATAGCCAGCAGATTTGATATTTTCAGAAAACCTATAATACATTCATTATTGAACTAAACTTTATGCATGTTTTTATGAACGTGTTCCACTCATTCCATCACAGAGAAATGAGAGCTGTAGAAATCATTGGAACTGAAGACTGCTGTGAATATACATGTGGATGGAAACTTTTGAATGTATATCTAGATATATTTTTGCTAGTCTTGAATAATCGTGTGTCGCCTCATATGAATTGTATAATTGTCACTTTCAATCTACATGTTGGTTTTTAATTAGTATTCTACCTAGATGTATGAACAGTGCTGGCTCACTTGTATGCTCTGACTAGTGCAGCGACCATTCAAAACATGCTGTTGGGCACGGATTATCTAGTAATGTGAAGGCTTTACAGATTCAATCCTAAATCTCCTGACCTGCTTGCAAAATCACTGGGTCTGCCACAATTGCATCAAACGTGTTTCATATTGGATGAATGGAGAAAGACATAATGAGGAGGAAGGGGAGGAGCAATACCTCGAAGGCTCGGTCCAGCTGGTTCATCTCTCGGAGCTGGTTTCCTTTGGAGAAATACAGCTCTGCTCTCACGGTCAGATCACTGGGATTCTGCTGCAGGGCCCTGTCCAGAGCATTCAGAGCCTTACACAGACACAAAGAGTCAATAAACACTAAATGAACATCCACACTTTCCTGCTCTCAGTGTCAGGCGTCTTGCTTTTTGAGTGTTTGAGGTGTCTGGAGGGCAACACATTCTGATCTACTTAGGTTAGATTCAATCATGACTAATAGATTTTCATTGTGAGTGAAGGTCCAGGGGTTGGCTTCCAACTGTGAGAGGGCCAAAGGTTAACAGACGATAAAGTGCTTAGCTAAGTTTGACCTGCATGCCAAATGGTAGGAGATGTCTAACACAGGTCAACTCCTCTTTTAGTCTTTTGGATAATTTGGCAAGGGGACCAATCAGAAGAAGTGGGTGTACTTGAAAAGGGACTCTAAAAAGGCCCTCGCAGGAAGAACGCGAGGGGGGCACTTGAGTTCTGATAGGGCAGAGGACGAAGCATATTGGCATTGCTTTTTCCATAGATTTGATTATATCAGAAAGCAGCCGCTTCTGATCTGGATGCAGGGCTCCAGATTCTGTTTAAATAAAGATTGCTATATCATTCCACCCAGCCTTGCCTCCGCAGAATTCTTTTATCATCAAACTACACGCAGACACCTTTGAGGAGGAACACCCAGAAACTACATGTTCCTTCTGGCACGCCTGTCAAAGTCACTGCTGGTTTAGAACAGAAATCACACCAGGGTTGGCAAAAAGCCACCTTCGCTTCCTGATACTCTGAACCATAAGGCCATCTGAAGAGAGGGGGTGGAGGGAGGAGAAGAATGTGACCCAGAGAAGGGAACGTCTGAACTGATCTAAAGTACAGCTAAAGAAAGAGGCGCAGGGTAGAGATTATTTCTGTCTCTGAGAAAGAGCAATGTCAGCTTTAACACTGCCAGTGAGACAGGCAGGCAAGCAGAAAAGAAGAGAGAGAGAATTCAAGAATTAAGAGGTCATTTATGAACATGTGTATGAATTCAGTAGGGACTCCCTGTTGTTGGGAGGTGCTGAGAGCTTTAGCTAAAACATGGTTAGCTTAGCATACTTAGTATACAATATTGTAACATATGATGCATTATTAAAATGACCCCACCCAACCAATGTTGATGCATCAATAACAATGATTAAACTGATAAGCCACAACCTTCTTGCCCTATACCTATTATTTTGTTATTATTTGGGGCAAAGCTCGACAACGTTGAGAGACGCATAGCTGAGATCAACAGCTCTGTGGATGCTGTGTAAAAGAGCTTCGCGGACCTTCAACAAGACATTACCGCTAATGCTAAGCGGCTCACAGAGGTCGAGGGGCGCACAAGAGACACCAAGGATGGCCTGCAGAGTGTGAAAATGGAGCTGACTGACGCCGCTAAACGCATCGCCTACTTAGAGTCTAAGACGGAAGACCTAGAAAAACGTGCCTGGACAAAGAATTTAAGACTGGTAGGGCTCCCCGAAAACACTGAAAAGACCCAGCCCATTACTGATTACAGCCAGCGAATGTTGCCAGTCTGGCTGGGGCTCAACGCCGCCAAGACGTTCACCTTGGAGAGAGCGCACTGCACTCTGGCAAGACAAAGACCAGACCGGAGCAGAGCTGTAATCATTCGTTTCCTGCGATTTCAAGACCGTGAGTTTGTCTTCAACACACCCAATCAAACGCTCGCTCACTCACAATGGTCACAAAATGTTCTTCACTCAAGATCTATCAGCGGAAACCATGAAGGTGCGGAGCCCATTCAATGCAGTGAGGAAAAAGTTCATTGAAGCTGGAACTTTTCGGGGATTCACCCTACGCCCTTGTAAAATGAGGGTTCTCCACAACGGCAAGATAGTCCTTTTCTCCACACCAGAAGAAGCAGAGAACTTCCTTCCAAACTCCTAAACTTCTAAATGCCGAGGAGTATAGGTAACTACAGAGGGATTGATATGGACAAAATAGGTGCACTGTAGTTTAATATAAGTTCTGTTAAGTTAGATTTATATACATTCTGTACTCTCTGATTTATTTTAATTATATGTAGAGCTGCTACTACCACATTTGGTGGACATTTTATTTCATGCACCTACTATTGGCCGATACGTTTGTTTATTTGACACAGGCAGTTAAATCAAGAAGCGTTAATAATACTATGGGGGGACTGCGTGGGCTGTCTGAGATTAGTGCCTACAGTTAAACCACTCCTCCTTAGTGTGGATTGGTATTTGCCCCTACACTAGTTTGGTTTAGATAGATAGATAGATAGATAGATAGATAGATAGATAGATAGAATTACTTTAATGATAAAACACTTTGTACATAACATAAATAGAATCCAATATATACATAGTGTATATATACAGTGCACAGTGTGCTATAAACAATAAACAATAATAACATATACAACAAAACAGTAGAGAGACCAGAGTTCTCTGTCAGGC
>CAEMYA010000819.1:63296-78878 GCA_903131615.1 Diplodus sargus | reverse complement strand
TAAATTTCTAATAAGCCTAAAGGCAAAAGGTTATGTTTTTTTTTTGCACTTGTGCTCCACTAATTATGAGGGGCCGGTCTAAGCCAAAAATGCCAGGGCCAATTTTTTGTCCCAGTCCATCCCTGGCTGTTAATGATGATAGCAGTCCAGGTGTGGCTAAAGGAAGCAACACACCAGCCCAACCGTTGGACGTCTGAAGCATTTGGAGAGACTCGGACGAGGTCGGGAACATTTCTGTGCGGTGTGTTCTGCTGTGTTGGAAGCTTTCGGAGCCGTTTGGACGCTGTCTGCTCCGACTCTAATGTGAGCTCCGCTAACAGCTTCACAATAACTTGTCACACACTGAATTGAATTCAATGATAGGCAGGTATGTTGTTGAGAACTTTCTCCCGTTTGTTGACTCAGACTCCTTCAGAGCCTCATTGGCAAAATATCGGGGAGAGCAGGTGACAATCCGCCATGCAGAAAGCTGAATGCTATGGTATAGGCCACACCCACTTTTGTGATAATTTTCCATTCGCAAAATCGTGACAAATGAAAAAACCTACTTTTTCGAACTCCTCCTAGACAATTTGACAGATTTGCACCAAACTTTGCATGTAGCATATGTGGACCCTCCTGACAAAAAGTTATTAAAAGGATTTTGATAGGCCACACAATACTCAAGTTATTAAATATCAACTTCCTGCAGATTTGGTTCAAAACAGGAAGTGTTGCATATCTCCACATTGGTGTGGTCTAATGACATGAAACTGAGGTTACTTCTTCGCCATAGGTCGCTGAGGCCCTGTGCAAAATTTCAGGCGATGACCACAAGGTGGCGCTCTTTAAACTGAGCTATTTTATATCTCCACATCCGTTCATCGGATTGACATGAAACTTTATACAATTATTGTCAGTGCTGTCCTGAGCAGAGCTTATGAAGGGTTTACCAATTTGACTCTAGACGGTGCTGTGGTGCAAATTTAATTTTATATTTGTCACTGTGCCCACACCATAACACTTATGGAAATGAAATTCACAGAGGTGCTATGGAATGGCCCCTGTGACTCACACACCAAAATAATTTTTTCCTCGCCATCGACCATCAAGGCTTTATAACTTCAACATACAGTTTCCTATCCACACCAAATTGCTCATAAGTGTAGAGGCTGTCTCCCTGAATACATCTCCACATCAAAACTAAGTCAGCCATTTTGCTTTTGGGGGGCATTTTGAAATATTGCCAATCTTCGTACTTAAATGATCTCCTCCTACAGACGTAACACCACTGACTTCACAGTCACTCATTATCATCTTCTGACCTTGAAGATGAAAAGTTATGAAAATCTTTATCCTACGTCATACCTGCTGGCCGCGGTGGAGTGGTCAATTTAAATCCTTCGCCATAAAGCATCAAGTCCTCATAACTTCAACATAGGGCTGGGCGATATGGCCTCAAATCAATATCACGATATATTGAGCAACTCACCTCGATAACGATAAATTAACGATAAGTAATCCCGCCCTCCCGCACCTAAGAAAAAGGAAAACAAATCCTGTGTACTTACAGAAATGCCACTTCAAAGGACTACTTATTTAGTAATTAAGAACAACTGATAAGCACACGATTGAACAGCTGAAAAGCACAGATTACTTGAAATGACAACAACTGAACAAGTTTAAAAGTATAAAATATACAGTCCCTTATAAACAAATTCTAAGCTTCTCGCTTTTTAAAAAAAAAAATTCAAATTGAATCACGTGGTTGTACTGCAGGTGGTGGAAGAGGTTTGATGTAAATAAATACACACTTTGAGGACTTCAGAATCAGAATCTAAGACATGAGACAAAATAGTGGAGAAGTTGACATTGCTGCTTAATAATATGTGAACCTCTTCAGCATTAGAGAACCTTTTTTACCATTATTTTATTTATCATTATATATTTTTGATAGACACATAATCTGTTTCAGAAGTCAGTGGGTCACATGACATGGAAGAGAAAAAAAAAATCAAGATTTCTGCATATTAATATTCATATAAAGTAGAGGAAGCACTAAAGTACAATAAACATAGCTGTGTCTCATTCGTCCAGTTTCTGACCCGAGCCCGTGCACATCATGTCCGTGCCCGGCCGACACGCTGAATGTAATTATGAGCCCGAGATCGATTTAAAACCGACAACTGTTTAATACGTGGGCTGTTATAACTGACGTTCTCAACTACAACTGCAAGTTGTTTGAACAACAGAAATCTTAATGAGTAATGTAACAAGTGCTGCACTTAATGCACCCGACAAAGCCGACACATGTTATTATCACGGCCCAAGACTTGTTTAAAATGGGTCTACACCTCCGACTTTCCTCCAAACTTGCTCAAAGTTAATTCTACTGTTTTTATTTTATTTTTTTACATCTTCATGCTCCATGTTGCTCTTTAGCTACACAATCAGTGATGCCAGTAACGCGTTACTAGTTTTGTCATTTTCCTTAGTAAAAATATATATTTTTGCTTTCTTCTTGCGTCTCGGGGAGTGATGTCACGTACGCGAGCAGTCACGTTTCTCAGCATGAGGTCACTCACGTGTCAGACCACGCAGAGACACAAACAAACAACAATGGAGGGAGGAGAGAGATGCGTGTTTTCTAGCTCGAAATACAGTCATTATTTTCAGTTATTAAAAACAACACACAAATGTTTGATCAATGGACCGACCGGCCGAAGACAGTGGCCTGTTGTAGCCTTTGAACGCAGCATCATTACACAAACTGTCCGCGACTCACAGCGAGAGTGGGTACACTTGATTTCTAACCTGGCATAGCTGGTGTTGCATCAGTGGGCGGAGTCTGCCATCAAATAAATGTAAAATAAGCACATACACCAGGGAGATTAATCAAATGGACCTTACATGTCCCCCTGTCCCTAGTGGATGGTACGCTTATGACACCGAATATACCGACATGGCCAAGGACGAAATTTTGATTTCAGAGGTGGGGGGGGGGGGGCAGAAGTATTTAGTAGAAGTACTAGTAGTTCTTTTAGTTTACTATTGCTACTTTTAAGTTTACTGTTCCCTTTTTTGTTTGACTGGTTGTGAAGCATGTCGCAAAACATTATCACCCAATTCTGCGTTTCACCTTGTTAGTCAACTTCATTCAAACGTAGTTTCACAATTCTCATAAGTTTGGATGTATAAAATCACATTTGTATACAAGGTTTTATTGTATTTTTCCCTAAACCTTTCACTGTTGGTGTTTTTTAAGCAATTGCTGCCTTTCAACATAAAAATAATACATAAAGATAAGTGTATCTCTTTGGCGTTAAATATAAGCTTTTTAAAAATCTTTGCATTGTTGAAGCTCTACAGATACAACAATAATACATTTTATTTATCAGCACTTTCAATAAAACTCAAAGATACTTTACAAGATTATTAAGAGCTTTGTAATTGATGAGGAGGATCTTAAAGTGGATATGCTGCTTTTTTGGGAGCCAGTGACGGTGTTGCAGGATGGAGGGAGGAAGAAGGCTAGCGAGGAGCTTGAGATAAACATGCGGGGATGAGTTATCAGCAAACGGGCACGCCACGAGAGAGTGTCCCGCAAAATGATCAGGGCGATGGAAAAACAAATGTGCGCCACCTTGAGTGACAGCAGAGATGAGGAGTTTGCAGCGAGTGCTGTTGGCTGAATTGGTCGCAAATCAAAAGCAATCACGCACGCACATACTCACCGATTCAAACGTTAATATAAATGAAACCTCTGATATTACAATCCTTCTAGCTGACGTGACCCAGGCAGAACAAACGCCTAATTTACAGCGGCAAATTAATAAGGACTCCTGGGCAACTAGCAGACCGGTGTGCAAGCAAGATGGACTGACAGCGGGGACGGCCAATCACACAAGAAATGGCAGAGCCAATCGAGGAGTTTGTGGGCGGGTCTAAACTCAGGAAAACAGGCTTCAGCTTGAGCGGCCATTTTCCGCTTGGTCCTAGTGCTTGACGTGTCTCTGTTAAATATAGCGTAACATGGTTTTTGGACGGTAAAAACTGCAGGGGACCAAAACGGTCTTCTGAAAAAGAAGTCCCCCCCCCCCCAAATTACGTCTGTGGACATGGCCAAAATGACGTCAGTTATCGTCATAAATGTTGGTATCGGTAAATATTCGGTTTATCGCCCAGGCCTACTTCAACATACAATTCCCCTTCTACACAAAATCTCTAAGGAATGTAGAGGGAGTTGCCCTGAATATATCTGTGCATCAAAACTGTTTCATAATCATAGCGCCACCCACTGGACACAGGAAGTCAGACAAAAATCGTCCGAATGATATGACGTTTACTGCTTGATTTCTCCCCATCGTGACATGCAAGTACCAGGTGAGTGCGCAGTCCGACAGCGCCGCAGGCCGACGCGCGCAGACTGCGAGGACCGATTCATCACTGCTTGCAGTTTTAATTATTTTTGTTTTTGTTACTGTTACTTTTTGCATGCGTTTGTATGCAGCAAGGTCTGCCTGCATTTCATTGTGCAATCATTTCATTGATTTTCAATAAGGACATACAAAACGCATTGTCACATACCACACGTATGTGACAATGCGTTTTGTATGTCCTTATTGAAAATCAATGAAAAACATTGTTTGAAAAAAAACAACAACTCTACACTGCAAAAACAAAGGACCTCGCTGATGGAGGAGGAAAAGGAGGTAAAGAGTGATAGAAAGGTTAAACGAGAGAATGGAAAGCATTTTTCGTTACAGCGGCACCACCAGTATTACCACAGGGAAACAATAAGAGGGAGAACTCTATGAACATTTAAAAAATACAAATTTATAGTAACACTAAGAAGGCACCCTCTGCATAATCACAATGCTTGAGCACTTCTTCCAACCGCAGGTCATAGTAATGACTGGATACTGGAGTGAATGCACATGCAGAAACTGGTGAGGCACGCGCACACACACACTCACACACACACACACACACACACACACACAGGCAACGATGTATGGTCCAGTCTGACAACAGTGACAATAAGATCCTCTTAATGGGCACATTGGCACAGTGAAAGACAGGTGAGCAGAAATGCTGATGGTGGTGATAGAACAGTGGCAGCTGGCTGCTGGTGACGATTAGTTTTCATATTGTTTGACTGTTGGAGCAAAAACCATCGCCTGCTGAGAGTTAATCATCCCTGAGTGTGATCGTCTGAACATTGCTGTGTTATCTTCTCTCTGAGCAACACACACACTAAGGCCACGAGATACACACACATGCACACACACCTCTGTGTAGTTGCCACGCTTGCTGTAGATGGCTGACAGGAGGCGGTAACATTCAATACAGCTGCCTTCTCTGGATATGATGTCAAGTGTCATCTTCTCTGCCTCTTTGGTACGACCAGCCATGGCTAAAACCTGAGCCTGATGTGGAGATACAGTGAGTGTGTGAGCGTGTGAAACAAGAGAAAGCTGTTATTGCTGAACACACAGATGCCACATCATTCCATGATGCAATGTGTGTGTGTCCTCACCAGAGCCAGCCAGATGTCGGTGCTGGCTGGCTGCAGGGCGGCAGCCTCTCTGTACACCTGCAGGGCCTCCTCGTAGCGACCTGTGTTGTAGTAAAGAGCTCCGAGAGGAGTCAGGATGTCCGCCTTCCTCGTCACCTGCAGCGCCCTGCAGTCAAAGGTCAAAGGTCAAAGGTCACAAACATGGCTTTCTATGATGAAGGTTCTCTTCAAACAAAGTGTTTAGCTGCTATGTTCAATGATATAACACCCAAAATGTGTATGATACAGTACACTTAAAAGAGTAGAAGTGCTGAAAACAGCTCCCCCTTCCTGTAAATCATCCATTGGACTGGAATCATCAAAATGAAGCACATAAGGTCATCACTGCAAAATATATATTAATATATACAGTATAATATATATATTTACAATACTAAACAATTTAATATCAAACACTACAGAGCTTCTGTTTGTTTCATTAATATGTAATTATCAATAGATATTATCATTAGATAGATAGACAGATAGACAGACAGACAGATAGATAGATATACTTTATTGATCCCAAACTGGGAAATTACGGTGTAGCAGCAGCAGTACACAGAGACAATAACAACACACAACCTAGACATAGTAAATAGCGATAGAAAAAAGTAAAATATACAAAACAATGTGTAAAATGCAAAAAAATGTACAGAATGTAATAAAATGTACTAAATGTATTTACAAATGTATGAATAAGCAGAGTGACTGTAGTGCAAGATAAAATATAAGAAAATTGAAATATTTGTAAAAATAAAGAGTCAATAATCCACAGAGGAGGGCTGATGTACATTAAACATAAACAAATATTAACAACAAATATTCATTCAAAAAGGTAGCAGCACCAGTAAATGACCATGGTAAAAATTACCTTTGTGTCCAGACTTTGGCAAGTTTTCTGTTTCTGATGTTAGTTTTGTCTGTAAAGTTCTTTTAAATTTTTTTAACAAAGCCAGAGTTCAAAGAACTGTTTCGCTGGCCTCTTTTATGGTCACACATATTTTCTGCATGTTTTGTAATTTTTTTTTTTTAAAAAGAGCAATTTTTGTAGAAATGAACCTTCTTTTTAACAATTCAATCCTCATCCCTGTCTGCAAATTACTTCTTTTTTGACAAAATCTGTTCATTTTCAGTTTTACGACAAATAGAAAATGGATACATTATGAAATCCACAGGGAGATTAACAAAGTATAAAAAAACAACAAATAAATGAATACATTAATCCATACAAAAAACAAGAACAAAACCTGCACCAGCACAGATTTGAACACACAGCCCCAGCGGTTACGATAATAATAGGTAACAAGAATATTCAAGAAAAACCCTGCAGCATGATGACATCAGGCTCTACGTAATTTACAAACGGTTCCCAAATGTTACATGACTGGACTGTTTTTGAATGTATTGAACATGTAAGGTACCGCTGTGGCCCCAAGTCAAACAGCACTCTCTGCCAGCCTTGAACATTTGATACATTTTCATTAAGCCACTGCAATAAGATGTTTTTGCTCACAACATAAGTAAGGAATACAGTAAAATCTCTTTATTGTTTTTTTAAGTTGCATAAATTCTTGGGAGGCCAAGGATGAGATGTTAAAATGATATAATGTTAGATAGTTACACGTGTATGCATTACATGCAAACCAATGAAAAGCCTATAAGAATATGCCCCAGCTTATACACAGCCCATCATATCTATTGATAATGGAGCACGCTAGAAATGGCATGTGAACTGCATACAGTACACACCACCTCTTCAATCTGATGAACATCCCTGTCACAAAATCAACAAAGCAGTCCTGTCATTAGATGCAGTAAAAGCATTTTCATCAAATCTCTAGAAATATTCAGCTTTGGAAAATCATACATTCAATAGATCAAACTTCTCTACACCACACTCATGGCAACAGTCACCACAAAAGGATTACACTCATAAAAAATTTTACTAAGCAGAGGAACCAGACAGGGACTATTCGTCTTATTCATCTAAATCTAAATCTCTCTATAAAAGCAAGGAACCTCTGTCTGTCTGTGTGTATGTGTATGTGTATGTGTGTGTGTGTGTGTGTGTGTGTGTGTGTGAAATATCTCACACACAGGACTCAGGATCAGACTGACCTGAGAGTTTCAACATGGCTGCTGCTTGGTTCAAGGGTGTGCCATGCGGATTTGTTTGGATTACAATGATACCGTTAATGAATTATTTCATAAACTAGTGCATTGCCCGTAGGAAGCATGTAGCCTCTTCCTATAGAAAAGTGGGAGGTTAAGTAGCTTTTTCATGGATGGCCAAATGAGGTTGTGTTTGAAGGTGGAACATCAGGGATATAATTGGCTGTTTTTGACTACTTTTGATTATACCATTATATTTCACCTTGAAAACTATTTACCTTGCCTTGTTTGGTGTCATTATTTTCAGCACAACCTCACATGTGTGACTGTAAAGTTATTTTTTCATTTTGACATATTATATTAACACTATGGACCTACAATCACAAAATAACAAAATCAGAGTAGGAAAAAGTTAGATTTTTTTTACTGTGAAATCCACAAACAGTTTAATGAACCAATTGCATTACTTAAAATGCAAATATAAATAGTTGTTTGCTGAATTTGTGCATAAGTTTTTGAAATTTACAAAGTTCTGTGTAACTATTTACATTTAAATGCAGGCAATGCTCAGGTCTGCCCGAGCTCCTTCCAGCTGAATGAAGAGCTGCACTGCCTGATCCTTGTTTTGACTACTCATTGTTTTGACTCATTAAACAAAAAACCGACTCCACTACACACTAAACACACGACACCAAACACTACATAACACACTTACTATACTCTCCAAACACGCTAAATGTCACAAATCTCTCAATTCTCAATATCGCTGTCTCTACACCGACCGTCCTTGCCTGTCAATCATCCGCCGACGTCCCGCCCACAACTTCCTGTTCCTCTACAACCAAACTTGCTACTTGAACACTTTCGTGACAAAAGCCCTTTTTTACCTTTTCTGCTGCACCAGACACAAAACAAACGTGGCGGCAATGTTCGCGAAAAAGCGTGGCGGACATTATTTACCCCAAGTCCGGTTTTGGACAGGTCGCTGCGTCCGGTCCGTCAGCTCGGCCGTGTAGGTTAGCTGGCGGCTAGCGGCTAGCAGCTAGCCGCTAGCTACACACGAACATCCACAGATTCTGATTCCACTTTGTTGTCCGCGCGTCTCCGCATCTCCTCATACCTGAACAGACCGGTCCGGTCTCGTTTAGTCTCAATAATCCACAACAGTCAGTTTACACATACACACAGACAGACAGAAGTTCCTTGCTTTTATAGAGAGATACTTTATACATTCTGGAGCATAGTCTATCGGAGCCCCCACAGTGACATGCGCATTAGAGCCAGTCACTGCAGAGCTCAGGACTACTACACACATTAAGAAACAAGCGGATGTATATCTGCGGCAGCGCGAGCTGGACCGGGAGTTAGCCGGCGGTTCGGTCCCGTTCTGTCCATGATCCAAACTGACTGTTGTGGATTAATGAGACCAAACGAGACCGGACAGTGTCTGTTCGGGTCTGAGGAGAGCGGATTTATACCTGCAGCGGCGCGAGCTGGGCCGGGAGTTAGCCGGCGGTTCGGTCCCGTTCTGTTCTGTGCATGATCTAAACTGACTGTTGTGGATTAATGTGACTAAACAAGACCGGGCCGGTCTGTTCGGGTCTGAGAAGATGCGGAGACGCGAGGAAAAACAAAGTGGAATCAGAATCTGTGGATGTTCGTGTGTAGCTAGCGGCTAGCTGCTAGCCGCTAGCTAACCTACACCAACTCCCGAGTCGATGGACCGGACGCACCGACCTGTCCAAAACCGGACTTGGGGTAAATAATGTCCGCCACGCTTTTTCGTGAACATTGCCGTCACGTTTGCTATGTGTGTGGTGCAGAAGAAATGGTAAAAATGGGCTTTTGTCACTAAAGTGTTCAAGCAGCAAGTTTGGTTGTAGAGGAACAGGAAGTTGTGGGAGGGACGTCGGCGGATGATTGACAGGCAACGACGGCTGGTGTACTGACAGTGATATTGACATTTAGCGTGCTTGGAGTGTGTTATGTAGTGTTTGGTGTCCTGTGTTTAGTGTGTAGTGGAGTCGGTTTTTTGTTTAATGAGTCAAAACAGAAGAAGCTGAATTTGGAGCAGGCAGTGCAGCTCTTCATTCAGCTGGAAGAAGCTCAGGCAGACCTGAGCATTGCCTGCATTTAAATGTAAATAGTTAAACAGAACTTTGTACATTTTTATAATGTATGCACATATTCAGCAAACAACCATTTATATTTGCATTATAAGTAATAAAAAATGGTTTGTTAAACATATTTGTGGTTTTCACAGTAAAAAATAACTTTTTCTACTCAGATTTTATGTTTTTTTTGTGATTTTAGGTCTATTGTATTGTATCTATACAATATGTCAAAATGAAAAAATAACTGTACAGTCACACATGTGAGGTTGTGCTGAAAATAATCACACCAATTAAATAGTTTTTAAGGTGAAATATAATGGCAAAATCAAAAATAGTCACAAACGAAGAATTATACCCTGGAATATCGGATTTCATAACAAACCTAAATATCCCTGACGCTCCACCTTCAAACAGCCTCATTTGGCCATCAGTGAAAATGCTTCCACTTTTCTATAGGAACACATATTTCCTACGGGCACTGCACTAGTAATACTAAGTATCACCAGAATCACAACTGTTATGTCCAAGGCTATTCTGTATTTTTCAGGTGACCAGAAACTCCTCCCCATCATTCTCTCCTGATTTCTGGCACCTGCTGGGAGGCCTTTAAGAGCTCCTGGTAGCTCCACCCACTCTCTCTCTCTCACATTGCAGCTTGGCCCTGCTGCAACGCCACCAGCCTCCATCTTTGATTTTCTTTGTTAACTATGGTTTGTCTTTTCTGTGCAATAAATGTTACTTTTGCTGCAGTTGACTGTAGTTTGAATCCTGTGTTGCTTCCCAAAACATAACACACAAAATCAGTCTGTTGCAGATGCAGATTCCTTAAAAACTCACACAAATTAATCAATGAATCCAGCAAAATCATCGAACTTTGGAAAAACAATAAATCCAGAATCTTACTAGCAACATCACAAAAATCAAAAACTCAAGTGGGGCTAGAAACTTTTTAAACCTTTGTGATTTAAAAAAAAATCTGGGTGGTTTTAATCGCCCGCTGTAGAGCCTTCCTTTCCTGGGCAGTAATGAATCATGCCAGTTTGTGATGTTTCCAGTCAGGATGCTTTCTATTTCTCCTCTGTAACAGTTGCCAAGAATCTTGCATTAGAATTTAGCCTTCTAAAGTAACCATAGGAGGCAGAGCCTTTTCAGTGTTTTTAAACCAGGGTGGTGATGTTTGATTGCAGAGGTCTCAGGGATGGTAATTCCAAAGAACCTATAACTTCACTTGCTCCACATCAGCGCCATTGATGTGGACAGGGGTGTGTTTGTTTGCCTGCTTTTTTTCCTAAAATCAACAATCAGCTCCTTGGTTTTGCTGAAGCTAAACAATAGATTGTTCTCTGTGTGGCACTCTGCTAGAATGTTGATTTCCTTCTGGTATGAACTCTCGTCGTTGTTCATAATGTGGCCGATTACGTGTCCCTTTTTTAGAATTTGGTCACTATGAAATAAAAACTTGAAGTGCTCGAATAAAAAGACACAATCCAGTAACAATAACCACAACAATATTTTTGCTCCAGGCTGCTACTTAAGTATGATACTTCACTCACCTCTTGTACCAGGACTCAGCTTCTTTGTTCTCGTTGGATGATCGGAGCAGACGGCCCAGGTTCACCATGGCAACGTAGTGTGCTGGTTTGAGTCGAACAGCTTGCTGGTAGTGAGCTGCTGCCAGCTCCCCCTCTCCTGGACAAGAGGAGAGAGAAAAGACGATGGAAAGAAGAAGAAATGAGGAAGCAAATAAGTAAAGTAAAGAGCAAAACACAGAATGTAAGGGAAGTGAGACAGGTGGACCAAACTGATGGACAATGTTCAACATGTTCTGGCATTTATAGACCAAACAACTAATAGATTATATGAGATATATTCGTATACGCTCGGGAAAAGTGGTCCTCATACATAGCTAATGAAGTTGTGATGAATTCTACACTCTTCTAGACAAGATCAAACCACATGTATCAGGTCATCATTGAATGATGCTAATTCATCACAACGCTGTCTTTTAGTTCAAGAGAGAAAAATGTGTTGCTCACAATCTTCGGAAGTGGGGTGGTAAAGGGAAGCTCTCTACTTTTTTTTTTTTTTATTATTTTTTTGGCCTTTATGGCTTTATTGATAGTACAGCTGAGGAGGGTGACAGGAAACAGGGTGAGAGAGACGGGGAGTGACATGCAGCAAGGGGACCCGGGTCCGCTGCAGCGAGGACAGAGCCTCTAAACATGAGACGCCCGCTCTACCAACTGAGCTAAGCGGCGCCCCAGCTCTCTACTCTTAATCATATAGGGATTGTTATGCTTTTCATTGCAGTATAACAATCAGTGCAAGCGGTGTGGTGGAAAATGCTGTAGTGAGAAAGTGACTCCTCTCCCAGTCTGATTTTCTCAAAAAAAGCAAAGTGGATACTTGGAGCAAATGGGCACAAATAACACAAAAATGCTTTGAAAAAAATAAACTCCTTAAAGGGGGGTACACACATAAGGATAATCGGGGCGATTTTGTCCCGATTTCCGCCCATACAATCAAAGCTGATTTTTTAATCTTCATGTGTGGGGGCTCTACAGATAAAAAATCTCTTAAGATTTATAAAATCCTTATGTGTGTACCCCCCTTAACACCCCTCAGCCAACTGATGCATTTAGAAGAGGGATAAAAAAAGAACTTAAGAAGTGAATATAGCAGGAATATTGGTAAATAAGTCTGCATGTATCTATAAATGAAAAGGACAGATTCTAACACATCTGTAGTCGACAGCTGCTTTACACTGTATGTATGCATTCATCTGAAGACAGTGGAAACATATAGTGATACATCTGAAGCTTCTGATCTGAGAACTGCTGTATCAGCTTGTTTATGTGGGGGATGTTTAATGATGATAACAACTTATTGTGCTCAATAAGGGCTCAGTGACTTGTTACTTGTGCGCAAATCAGGCCCTGTAAGTCTAAACAAGTCCATTTCCACAGCTGAACATTGACAAGGGTTCTCCAATTAATTATAATTCCATAAGGCCCCCACATTTATTGTTACATCTAGCTCACAAAAATGAACATTTTTCAAAGCTTTAAAATCCGATGAAACAGATTTTTTGGGTCACAACTAGAAAAAGAAGCTGCTCATTTAGATTATACATTTGTTTCATGTCAAAATTCACAAGTAACAACCTCCATAAAATGATGATTTCTTCATGGGGTCAAATGGGTGCATCTGGTGATGCAATTTAGAAACAAATCTAAATGTACAACAAATCTGGTCATTTTGGCACAAACCATGCAGACTAATTGTTTTGCAGCAAGTTGTATTCTCTGGCTCAAGTTGATTGGGGACCTGACACAAATGGCTGCCTGGGAGGTAGAAAAAGAATCTTAAAAACTTCCAGTATGCTCAGGAAAAAATGCCATTTTCTGTGAAGGGGCCAAATGAGTAGTCAGGACAAATCTGCTATGCTATCATCTCATCAGTAAAAACCGGCATGGACCTTTGAAGGGAGCCACTTGATATAGAGACAGTGGTCAATTGCTTTGGTCAATGTGACCCTGTGCATGTCTGTGTGCTGTATGTAGAAGAGAACAATGGTCTTAATGTTTTTAGCTCTAGGTGCAGAGGCCAAGAGCAACTGATTTTTACCTCACCTGTATCCACCAGAAACACCCCGTAGTTATTATGCAGGTCAGAGCTGTCAGGACAGTTCTCTATACCTTTGAGATACACTTCATTGGCTTCAGCAAAGCGTTTCTGTGGGCGCAGCAGATGAAACGGAAGATACAGGATTAAAACAGGAACTAAATACTCCTAGGTTAGATTGAACTACAAGTGTATTTATCAAGTAAACCTAACTGTATTGTAACTACCTGCTGTTGTACAGAACTTTGCGAGCATGTGCCAGTGGTGTGTGCATTTGTTTTGGAAGCGAATGACAGAGGCCGCAGGATCGATCGCCATTAGACAATGTATTTGTATGTAATTTTATATGTAATATGTATGATCGAACTTGAGCCTAAGCATTAATAATAACAACATCAAAATAGTGGTCTTCTCAATGATGGCCTTGTTTGCTGTTACAGTTCATTTATAATGATCAGAGCAATCACAAAACAGTTTCATATACACTTAAAAGTTCCTCGTAGTCAATTTAAACCACGACTATTTTCACCATAACACAACTTTTTCAATCAAATAAATGAAATAAATAAATGAAGAAATCACTTAATAAATTATCAATCATTTTTTCATTTCACATAACATTTTCCCATGAATTTCAGTTAAATTTTCCTTCATTTTTAATCATTTAATATTTGGTACTCCAACCCCTCATCCAGTATAAACCAAGTATACTTCTAGTATACTTCAACCATATAAAAAGTAACTGAAAGCATATTTTGTTATGTATAATTTCTGGATGTTGCACCTGCTCAGCGTAAAGTGATGCCAGACTCGAGTAAGCATCAGCAAAATGTGGACCAAAGCGTATGGAGTCCTTCAGCAGAGTTACAGCCTCTTCCTCCTTTCCCTGGGCTCTGGAACACATCATCATCATCATCATCAGCATCATTACTATCATTATCATCATCATTAATAGCAAGAGTATGACATTTACAATAACAGCCATATACACAGTTTTTCATTTCATTGTCATTAAATGTGTTCATATCCTAAAAAACAAACAGCACAAATACAGACACACACAGACAAACACACACACATCCATGCACAAACTTGTAGCAGTGGATCGATGGCTGAGTTGGTCATCACACAGCTCCACTGATAACACAGAGGTGAGCCGAGGCATTATTATTGACTTAATTTCAGCTTCTAGTATTGATGCTATTTTCTATTAGAGCCAACATAGCTCAACAGTCTGCACTGTTTGACTGCAACACTACAAAACTCTCCACAGCTGTATAAAGAGCTTGTCTTTTACAGCGAAAGTGTCGGGGTTCAAAATAATTGATGACTTTCATTTAGCAAGTGTGGTGAATCATTATTTTTCAGGCCCTACAGCAGCCATCCCCAATTAGCAGCAAAGTGCCTGGCCCTGTGGACCCACCCACATGGAAAGAACCTATATAAGGATAGATGCGCATATGAAACCTATGCAGCTTATCTGCGCATATATGCACATATATGATCAGTGTTTCCTCTACATTCATTTAGGAGTGGCGGCCCGCCATTCCTAAATCCTAGCTGCCGCTCCTTCAAATTTCTCTTTTTTTAATAAATTTATTTATTTATTTTTAATTGTCGCAAATACACCACCGCCGCATGTCTCCACCTTCACAGCAGAGTCCTGCACTGGGTCGGATACTCTCGAGTAAGGTAAACTACAGATAACTATCTTGCTCAGTATCTACTCTTTGCACCTCGTCTGCACCTCGATGACGGACCACAGCGTGTTTTAAATCAGGTGACAGAATAAGAAGAGTCTCAGTAGGCTACAGATCAGTGGTCGCTGTTGCTGGTGTGTTTTTAAAATTAGCGGGTTTGATTCTCGTGTCGGACATCGTGCTCGAGTGCTAGTGGAAAAGAAAAAAAACTGAGCGTCTCAGTCTGCTGGGCTTATAAATAATCAACACTGATGATCATTCAGGACATCTGCGGCGTAACGTGCGAGGCCCTGTGTCGCAGGTGGCGACGGCGACGACGACGACACAGCAGAACGATCCTGTGTAGGAGCTGTCCAACCAAAAGTCTCTTGAAGTACGCCATCATTCTCTCCGCCACACCTTAACAAAATCCTAGAGGAAACACTGGTGATAATATATATGCTGCATATATATATAGCATTTATGCGTATATATGCCGCATAGGCCAAATTCA
>CAEMYA010000819.1:44337-59337 GCA_903131615.1 Diplodus sargus | reverse complement strand
AACTCCATTTTATGTTTGTTTGTAAATGTTGATTTAATTTTTTTTACTGAGCCCTGCTTCATCAAATGTTTCTTATTGTTGACTATGTTACTGTTTTCCTAATGCCTATTGTTGATTGTTTTTTATTGTTTTTTCACTCGATGTAAGGCGACCTTGTGTGCCATGAAAGGCGCCATCAAATAAAATGTATTATTATTATTATTATTATTAATGCATGTTAGTTGATGAAAAGGAACTTACCATCGGGCAGTAAGAAGATGTTCCCCTGTCAGATCTGTTGTCATAATTGTGCAACAATAGTGACGTACGCAAGGCACATGAGAATTCATAAAAATACAGATAATTTAACTTTTAAGTGTGTTTTGCCAGATTGCAGTCAGACTTTTCAAAACTTTTCAACGTTTAAGTGTCACACTTACTGACATAACAAACGTGTAGAGGTCTACTTGTCTGGTGTTGAACTAACATGTCATGTTGATTTCTGCAGTGCAAGGTGTGAGACTTTGTTGGCATTTTTACTCTCATTTGAAAACACACATTGTCCTTATAGACACTCAGACATGGACAGAGTACTCGACCCCAGTACTTGAGTAAGAGTACAAATATTACTGGTCAAAATTTACTCCGTAAGTAAAAGTGGCTCAGTCGAAATGTTACTCGTGTAAGAGTAAAAAAGTACTTCCTTTTAAAGGAACTTAAAGAAGCATTTCACCGATGGAAGCATTAATCTTTAGTGTTTGAAAGAGGGTCATATTTGTAGTCAAAATGTAACATCATTTTTGAATTTTGTGCTTATTCGTCGTGAAGAAACTGGCATCTCTGGAATTCACTGCAGCAGACAGAGTATATCCATAGGCGTACAGCGAGAGCACCGGCACCGCCAGTCCGGGCTCCTCGTCCGGGACAGGCAGGTCTTCTGCAGCCGCCGCAGCCGAGGCAGAAGACCTGCCGCCTCCATCTCCCTCAGCTGCTCTTCGCTGTATTGTGGCTCGTACAGGTAGCCGCGAACATCTGACTCGAGCATCACGCTCTCGAAATCACTCTCTTCATTGTCTGAAATATCATATTGCAATCCTTCCGCCATCGTGGGTCAAACCTGGCTCCACAGCGTCTGTTCGCTTAGCGTCCAACAAAGATGGCGGCTATGTATTTTCGTTTCTGCAAGTGAAGTCCCGCCCATTGGTCTGTGATAGGTCTGTAGCATGAGTGGGTCCCACCTCTAGCCCCCACCCTTGGAAAAATGAGCGAAGCGTTTGTAGTCTTACCAAAGTCCTTACCCCCTCGACACAGATATCCACCTGTTTCCTCAGAAGCCTATGGGGGCTGCCATGACAGATAACTACTTCAGCCCGCGGTTCTCTGTTTCCGGTTGCCTTGCAACTGCATGACTGACCACTGCTGCCAAGCTAGCCCTAAACAACTAGCGTTATGTCATAAAGGCTGAATTGTTTTTAAAATCAGCTCAGGTACAACATGTGCCGTTGTTGGTTGCCACAGCAATTCATGAAAATGTAATTTTTTTTCAGAAACGTCTCGTGTAGTACATCAGCAACTTAGACAAAGATGTCCGTGTCCTGTGCCCTGAACGTCATGTGGAGGAAGGGGGAACGGAGGCCAGCGTGGCTCGCAGCTTTCAGACTGATATAAATATTTGTGTTTATAAATATATTCCACAGAATAGCTGCTGCATGACTGCATGACTTCTCTAACCCGACAATGTCCCAGCAGCCGCCTGTCTCCACGACTCCTCTTTCCTTCAGCATTATCCACGCTGTATGTTTAACGTTAGCTTGATTGACGCTATGGCTGGGCGCTAACGTTACTGCTGCCTTTAGAAGTATAAACTTGCTGTGTCTTTTCAACAGTACTTTCCCGATTGTGTTACTAGTGTTACAACTGCAGGTAGTTGTATGCATCTGTGCTTTTGTAACTGCATAATTCTCCGCCGTCAACACCTTCAGAAAATATAAGATAGTTAACGATCGATGTAACGTTAGCTAACGTCGGGCTAATGCTTCATGTCATCTGCCCACTCCGTGAGAACTCAGTGAGAACTGACGGTGAGGCACTGTGAGAACTGTCCCCACGACTTATTAAGACATCCATACTGTGTATCCACCTCCGATTTTTTATCCATTCTGCCGCTTTCTTTGTGTTAAAAGACGGTTTTTAGAGCGAGCATGACAGCTACGTTAGCGTAAACACAGAGGTCAGCCAGCTCAACCGGAAGAGCATAACCGACTACCGTTATGAACCATGGGTAAACTCACGAAGTCAGGAATAAGGTGGATAGGACTTACTGCTTTCAATGACGTAAAATGGCGATTTTTACATCATTGAAAGCAGGAAGTCCAACACTGAAATCCGTATTTCTCCGTCTCAGGGCAAACTGAGGGAATGATGCACGACCATTTAAAAACATGACTGTTTTCCTGAAGATACAAAGCTTAATGCAAATCGGTGAAGTGTCCCTTTAAGTATCCAAAAGTACATGCTTTTAAATTTACTTTAAGTAAAAGTAAAAGTAAGAGTATGAGTAAATTTCTTATTTTTCACATCAATGAATTACTATAATTTTTTCTAAATGAATGTAAGGACCTTTTAACCCTTGTTTCTGAGAATTAACTCTTTGAAACCACCTGCACTGATATGCTTGCTTTTAGAACCACAATGTTATACAGTCCTTAAAGAAAAACACAGAGTTTTTTTTGTGATTGTTGCGGGCAAAAAAAACTTGATTATGCAGCTCGTTTTCTAAAAAAATGCCATGGAATATGCAGGATATTTGTGCAATTTTATGAGATGAAATTGCGGGAATTTGCAAAAACTGCGGTTTTGATGAATGAGAAAAAAAAAAGATTCCCCCACTCTTACCACTACTACCTTAATGTAAATAGTAATTTCTAATGACTTCCTATGATATGCAAGCATACTACATCACAGAACGCTCTGGGAATAATTAAGTTCTCATCCCATCATTTTATTTCAGACCTTCAAAAACACAAGGCTAAAACTTACAAAACGTTGCTGAGACAAACAAGTTCCTACCCTCCCATACGCGAGTGTTTGGCGGTGGCAAAGTGGTTGTCCAACATGGACTTCCACCTGCGGTCCAACACACAGTTGCACGGAGTGCAAAATAATTTGCCTCCACTGTCATGTAACACACCGGGATAATCCTTTGCTCTGTCTTTTGCGCTTATTTTTGTTGGCAAGTGAGACTTGGGGTCTTCATGATGTCTTCTTCGCGCTTTGCGATGATGTCTTCTTCGCGCTTTGCGATGATGTCACTTCATAACGTTCCCAAAGCAACAAATGGCTGCTCTTGTCTGAAGTACAAGTCCTCTGGATATGTACTTAAGTACGGTACTCAAGTAAATTTACTCCGTTACTGTCCACCACTGTAGACACTGTAGCAAGAGCTTTACAGTTTTATCAACATTCACATCACACATGTCAGAAACAAAAAAACGGTGCTGAGTCCGTCGTGAATACTGTTTCCCATGACAGTGAACAAGATCAGTCTTGACAAGCAGATTGATCCTCCTAGTGATGCAGGTGATGAAGAGATTTACCCAGAAATTGCTAATAAATCAGTTCAAAATGTGCCCTTTTTTATTTAAAATTGCAAGCAAAGTGTTTGCTTCCATCCTCTGTCATCCAGACAATTACTGAAAATGTTAGGAAATACATGATATAAGCCAGGTACCTTTGCATTTCAAACTAAAAGAGAAGCTGATTACATTTGGGATTTCTGAAGCTGACACAAACAATGTGATTGAAGTCATGAAAACTGAGGATCTCTTTAGGACCTGCAACACTCAGCCACTGAAAACTGATCAGAAAAGAAAAAGAACAGCTTCAACTATGTTGAGCCAGTTCAGATCTGTCTAGGTCAGAATGAGGCAGGCAAAGAGTGCCAGTATGTTCCTATCAAACAGACAATTGATTCTCATTCCATTACTAATCATCAGTGCAGGAATAATATAATCAAGTACACTCCAGCATTGGTTCTAAGGATATTCTTAAAGTCCGTGTAAAGCAGAAATAAATTTGTTATGAGTTTTTCATACCACAGAAACATCTGTCATTGACCACTGAGCCAAATTTGAAAGATTAAAAAAATTGCCAAGTATATAAAATCAGGTCTCAAAATCATGGAAAAACAAGCACTTCTATCTGCTGTGAAACGCTGGGGGCGTCAGATAGAGGCGCTGGAATTACACCCATGCACAGAAGGGGAGCTGCCTCCGTGTACCCCACGAGGACCTAACCTACAGTAACAATGGAAGCTAGCAGCATCATCGGACGGATCCAGCCCGACCTGTTTGAGCCATCAGAGCCAGAAACTGACTCTGAGTCAGACACTGATAGTGCTCACCCTCGTTCCTCACAGACCATGTTTTACATCACACACAAACACCCCAGTCTACATATAATTCCTTGTCATCGCTATATTGGTGCACAAAATCACTTTCAGGATTTGCACCTTCAACAAAATGCATTGCACGTTGTGTCCCAGCCAGCCTGGCCCGACACGTTAACCAGGTTCTCCCCAGACGGTGAAACAGCGGTGCTGCGCCACTATACTCATCTTCAATGTTAGCTGCTTTAAAGTGGGTGTTTGTGGGCTGCCGCGGTCTTCTCGTGGACAAAAAGCGCCCGCCTCCCGCTTGCGTCGACGAGCGTCTGTCCGTTCCCAGGCTGACCGCGATAACGACTGTAATCCCCTCCCCCGGGACTCATGGTGAGGACCGTCCCCACATGCCCTGGCCGACGGTGTGCCGCTATATAAACCCGACATTTCTTTTAATACGTGGGCTGTTATAACTGACGTTCTCAAGCTCCATGTTGCACTTACACTACACAATCAGTGATGCCAGTAACGCTTACTCTAATCTGACCACTTTTTTCAGTGAGGAGTAATCTAACGCGGTAATATTTCCAAACCACAAACCACACAGATTAAAGTTACTTATTCAAATCACTGTGCGTTACTATTACTTTTGTCATTTTCCTTAGTAAAATTATATATTTTTGCTTTCTTCGTGCGTCTCGGGGAGTGACGTCACGTGAGCAAGAAGTCACGTTTTCTGCACGATGACATTTACTCACGTGTAAAACCACGCAGTGGCACAAGCAACATGGAGTGAGGATAGAGAAGGCCTTTTATAGCTGTCAGTCATTATTTTGAGTTATTACACACACACACACACACACACACACACAAATGCTTGATCAAGTGACCCGAGGATATTGACGAGAAATATCGGCCGGCCAGTGGTCCGGTTCGCGTCAGGGTCGGCCTCGGGCAGAGAATCTAAAGTCTGGCCGGTGGCTGGGATGAGAGCACCTGTTGTCAGCTGGACGGTCGCAGGCGGGCACATAATGCCGGCAGTGGAGATGAGAGCATGCGCTGTCGGCGGGACGGGAGGATGCAAGCCAGGGACGGAGAGGGTCGCTTCGGCCACACTAACCAGTAGTGTCAACGGACTCTTCAGAGATCCAGACTTTACCTGGTGACAGTTGATGTAACTATCGGGGGTAAAGTGGACACTGCAGAGACGGGTGTTGGTGGTGATTTTTAACTCTCCACAGTTGCTCCTTTTGACAAAATCGGTCCACTGTTTCCTTACGTTTTCCTCCTTAGGAAACTTAAAGCGAAACTCTTGACAAAAAGCAACTGAGGCTTTATTTGGGATTGAATATGAGTCAAATCTTTGTGTAAAAGCATAATTACGACGAAAGAGGCACTTTTAAGATTTACCGTAGTCTCGGTTTTGGGCACGTTCATTTTGAACGGGAGAGTTAGGGGCATGACACGCTAGCATCAAAATCTCTATTTTTAGAATAGTAAGAAGGCTCGACACAACATGAAACTTTGCTCGTAGCATCATCAGGGTCTCTACTGATGAACACGAGCATTGAGAACATTGTTTGTGTACACATAGTTTATGAAAAACAAGGTTTTTGAACTACTCACGTTAGCTGCTGCATCTCCTGCGCGTTGCCGTCATTCCAGGCAAAAAGTGTCGATCCCTGAGTGCGACCTGACAGACAAGGAGCAGTTAACCGTTACTCTCCTGCCTGTCAGGTAGCACTCAGGGATCGACACTGTTTGCCTGCCCTGATGGCAACACGCAGGAGATGCAGCAGCTAACGTGAGTAGTAGACTTTTTAAGACTCTGCGGGAACCCTGTATTTAATTGTATTATACCTCGTGTGGACATTCTCTTCACCCAGCTCCAGAAGCGGATCATCGACTCAGTCTATGTCCAGGGAATCATGCAGCAGTTCACACAGTTTTTCTGGCTTCGGCGTACATTACTTAATTTCGGCAGTTGCAGGCAACCGATGGCAGCATGCCCCGACACGCGTGGACTGCAAGGGCCTGTTCATCGCTGCTTGCAGCTTTAATTAGGGCCCGAGCAGGTCATCGACCGTCAAGCATCAAGGCTTTATTACTTCAACATACAATTTCCTATCTACACCAAACTGCTCATAAGTGTAGAGGCTGTCAACCTGAATACATCTTCGCATCAATATTTAGTCGGCCGTTTTGATTTTGGCCGCCATTTTGAAATATTGCCAATCTTCGTACTTATATTATCTCCCCCTACAGATGTAACACCAGTGGCTTCACAGTTACTCAGTATCATCCTCTGACCTTGAAGATGAAAACTTATGGAAATCTTTATCCTACGTCATACCTGCAGGCCGCAGTGGAGCAGTCAATTCAAATACTTCGCCATAAAGCATCAAGTCCTCATAACTTGTCATGTCATGTCATTGTCCATAACCGCTTATCCCTTTCCATGGGGTCGCGGGGTGTTGCTGCCGAAGCCAATCCCAGCCTCATCTCAGGGCGAGGGCAGGGTACTCTCTGGACAAGTCGCCAGCTCATCGCAGGGCCCTCACTGATGAGCAACGTGGGGTTCAGTATCTTGCTCAAGGACACTTCAACATGCAGCCCAGCCCGGGATTTGTGCGAGTGACCTTCCGCTCACTAGTCGACCTGCTCTACCCGCTGAGCTACAGCCGCCCTCAACTCCTCATAACTTCTTCATACAATTTCCTATCTCGGCCAAATCTCTCAGCAATGTAGAGGGAGTTGCCCTGAAAAAATTGGTGTTGTCATGGGGCGTGGTCGTGACGTGCAGGCTCTGTAGCACCCCCTGTTGTTTAGCCCCACCTCCCACATGCACATAGATGAATGAAATTTGGTAAGCACATTCATCATGAGCAGACATACAAAAAAACCCTTCTGGACCAATATCGCCACTCCAACAGGATGTCAGCTATTTTGATGTGTGGCTTCATTTTTGTCCAATTCAAGCCTACTTTGAAAACTATCTTGTCCTAGAGCTTAAAAGCCACAGCCTTCACATTTACTGAGCATCATCTTCATGCGTTGAAGAACAAGAGTTATCAAAATCTTTCAGCTGTGTCATGCCTGGTGGGCGTGGTGGTGGCAACCATTTTTTTCCTTAGCCGTGAGGCATTAAGGCTTTATAACTTCAACCTACAATTTCCCAATCTACACCAAAATGCACATACATGTAGGCGGTGTTGCCCAGAATACGTCTCTTCATCAATACGAAGTCGACCATTTTGATTGTGGCTGCTATTTTGAAATATTTCCAATCCTCGCACTGTAATGACATTCTCCTGCAGATTTAACACAACAGACTTCACAGTCACTCAGTATCATCCACAGACCCCAAAGATGAAAACCTGTTGAGAGCTTTTGCCTACGTCATACCTGCTGGCCATGGTGGGGCGGTCAATTTAAATCCTTCACCATAAAGCATCAAGTCCTCGTAACTTAAACACGCAATTCCCCTTCTTCACCAAACCTCTAAGGAATGTAGAGGGAGTCGCCCTGAATTTATCTCTGCATCAAAACTGAGTCTTATCCATAGCGCCACCCACTGGACACAGGAAGTCAGACAAACATCATACGATTGACGTGACGTTTACTGCTTGTTTTGTCCCCAGCATGACATGCAAGTGACAGGTGAGTGCGCAATCAGACGGCATTGCAGCCTGACACATCTGCTGGCCGTGCTGGTGCCGTCCATTTAATCCTTTGCCATAAAGCGTCAAGTCCTCGTAA
This sequence comes from Diplodus sargus, assembly GCA_903131615.1. Lineage (NCBI taxonomy): Eukaryota > Metazoa > Chordata > Actinopteri > Spariformes > Sparidae > Diplodus > Diplodus sargus. The sequence continues at coordinate 51,221 of CAEMYA010000819.1, read as the reverse complement.
CTTCACCATACAATGACCAATCTGCGTCAAATCTCTCAGGAATGTAGCGGGAGTCGCCGTAAATATATATCTCTGCATCAAAACTGAGTTGTATCCATGGCGCCACCCACTGCACACAGGTAGTCAGACAAACATCATCTGATTGACATGACGTTTACTGCTTGTTTTCTCCCCAGCATCACATGAAAGAAACAAGTGAGCGTGCAATCCGACGGTGCCCCAGCCTGACGTAACTGCTGGCCGTGGTGGTACGGTCCATTTAAATCCTTCGCCATGAAGCATCAAGTCCTCGTAACTTCACCATACAATGTCCTATCTGTGCCAAATGTCTCAGCAATGTAGAGGGAATTGCCCTGCATATCTGTGCATCAAAACTGTGACATATGCATAGCGTCACCCACTGGACAGAGAAAGTCAGACAAAAATCGTCCGAATGACAAGACGTTTACTGCTTGATTTCTTCCTGTCGTGACATGCAAGTAACAGGCGACCGCGCAGTCTGACGGCGCCACAGGCCGACACGCGGTGACTGTGAGGGCCCGTTCATCACTGCTTGCAGTTTTAATTAGGGTCTAAGCAGGTCTCAACCTGCGAGGTCCCTATTGTTTTTCAAATGATTATTATTACTTTTCTTCTCATAAAATGATTGCATTTTTCACTGCCTGAACCAGCCCCTAAACTCACCAAACTTGGAATGTAAGTCACACCTGGCAAATTTTTTTATTATCTATTGTCGTCCTTAATTTCCACCACTAGGTGACGCTGTTATAAAGGAAAGCGCGTTTTGGCTAATAACTCCCATATACTTTGTCGCACATTCAAAAACCTTATATCCACGCGTTCAATGAATTGTGCTGAATCTCGTGGTATAGGCGAAGCCCATTTCCGTGGACCGTTTTTTTAGGCTACGTCGCAAAATGTCGAAAACCTACTTTTTCAAACTCCTCCCAGGCGATTTCACCGATTTGCACGAAACTTGGCACACAGCATCTGTGGACCCTCCTGACAAAACGTTATTCACAGACTTGTAATAGAAGATTTAATTTTTAAGTTATTAGATAATAACTTCCTGCAGATTTGCTTCAAAACACGAAGTGTTGTATATCTCCACATTAGTGTGGTCTAGTGACATAAAACTCAAGACACTACTTCGCCATGATCCCCTGAGGCCCTGTGCAAAATTTTAGGCGATGACCACAAGGTGGCGCTCTTTAAATTGAACTATTTTATATCTCCACATCTGTTCATCGGATTGACACGAAACTTTGCTTAGTTGATGTCAGTGCCCCCCTTAGGAGGGCTTATCAAGGGCTTACCAATTTGTGACTCACTCGCCAAAAATGACCAGCAGGTGGCGCTATTTTCAACGCAAAAACCTTTTTCGCTCATAACTCCCACTTAATATGTTGGACATTATTAAACCTCATACGTATTTGTTCCCTGAATTCAGCTGAATTGTTTGATGTAGGCAAACAATGAAAAACCTACTTATTCGGACTCCTCCTACACGATTTGACCAATTTGCACCAAACTTTGCATGTAGCATCTGTAGACCCTCCTGACAAAAATTTGTCAAAAGAATTTTAATAGTCCATAAACTGCCCGAAATATAAAATGACAAATTCCTGCATATTGTCTTGAAAACAGACAATCTTGCATATCTTTAGAAAATACTGTTTCATTATCACATAAATATTCATAATTGTATGAATATGGCGTAAAATTTGGTGCAAATCGGCCCATAGGTGGCGCTCTGGTCGCAGTCTAATTATTGTGAATGGAAAGTAAATGGGAAAATCTTCAAATCCTCTTCAAAACTCTTTGACTTTTAACCTCTCCTTTTACCTCATGCTTTGAGCTGGAGACACCATTCCACCTTTTAAGGAGTCAGAACACCTTGAACTATTGGGCATGTATTCAGCTTTTTAAAATCTTTTACGGTTTTGAAATCATCACAGTTTTAGATTTAAGGATTTATAGGCCATCTTCTGATTTTATAATGGGTGTTTATTATTTGGGAGGCATTTTTCCCATTCTTTTTATGGAGACATTTTCAACTTTTGCTCTGTTATTGCTTCAGCATGTGTGCAGCCACAGAAACTGTAAGAAAACTCTACAGGTAAAGGTGCAACAGCATCCTCTACTGGTGCAAGTGAACAAGTCAGGACATGCTCAGGCACACTGAAATGCAGCAGACCAGTCAGTGAGCAGACCGTGTGAAGCTGCATGGACTTTCTGTGTGTTTCTCTAATGATGTGTGCATTCTTGAAGAACTGTAAATGGTTTCTGCTTGTAGTTATGAATAATTTGATCACAATTGCAGTTTGTGTTATTTTACATGGAAGTATGTTGTGTGACTTTGAGTTAGCTTTCTTTCAAAAATTGGAGGAGTTTGGGAGGCATTTTTCCCATTCTTTTTATGGAGACATTTTCAACTTTGGATCTGCTACTGCTCCAGCATGTGACCAGCATTGAAACTGTTCACCTTTTTAAGCTCTGTCAGCCCTCTTACTTCTCAGCTTTTCTGTTTTTTAAATGTTCATCTTTCTTCATCTTTATCTTTCATCATGCAGCAGGTGACATCTCACATTCCATTAGTTCATCAGTTCTTCTCTGACCTGGCTGGATACTCTGGACTTTTTTCAAGATCTCCCAAAAGAACCAGTGTGCTTGAGCACACAGACTCCCAAGAGCAAGCACAGTAAAATGGGACTTCCATGTCTGTGCTTTGAACACTGTGTTTGAGCACAAAGGTGACGTCATCCAGTGTTTTGAAACCATCAGGGGAGTTTGAACCTACCACTCTGGATGCTGGAGGGTTTGTGAGGCTACTGGACAATTACACTTTCAACTTCTTCCTGAAATTATTTAATTGTATTATGCCTCATGTGGACATTCTCTTCAGCCAGCTCCAGAAGCAGATCGATCATCGACTCAGTCTTTGTCCGGGGAATCATGCAGCAGTTCAGTTTTTCTGACTTCAGCGTACAGTATTTAATACCGGCAGTAGCAGGCCACTAAATTGTAAAGGAATGACTTCCTCAGCAGAATGTGTTGCGTGAACAAGCCCCGACGGCAGCATTCCACGACGGCGGCATTCCCCGACGCGCGTGGACTGCGAGGGCCCATTCAATGCTGCTTGCAGCTTTAATTATTTTTCTTCTCACAAAATGATCGCATTTTTCACTGCCTGAATATACCCCAAAACTCACCAAACTTGGAATATAAGTCACACGTGGTGAAAAATTTTATAATGTATTGTCGTCCTGAATTTCCACCACCAGGTGGTACTGTTATTAAGGAAATCGCGTTTTGGCTAATAACTCCCATATACTTTGTCGCACATTCAGAAACCTTATATCCACGCGTTCAGCGAATTGTGCGGAATCTTGTGGTATATGCCACGCCCATTTCCTACCGTTTTTTTCCGCCAAGTCGCAAAATGTTGAAAACCTACTTTTTCGAACTCCTCCCAGGCGATTTCACCGATTTGCAAGAAACTTGGCACACAGCATCTGTGGACCGTCCTGACAAAAAGTCACAGACTTGTAATAGAAAATTTTATTTTTAAGTTATTAAATAATAACTTCCTGCAGATTTGGTTAAAAACAGGAAGTGTTGTGTATCTCCACATTGGTATGGTCTAGTGACATGAAATGTGGAAATTATTAACAAACAAATTTCTGTAGCTAACTATAAAAATGTAAACTGTTATATCTTGGTCAAACTAAATGTTATTAACACCAAATTTGAGATCCTTGGTTGCCATGAGACTGGGAAGGGATGAGCCGAATTTTTGTGGATTTTGGCTACTAGGGGGCGCTAAAAATATGGGAAGTTTATATCTTTTGAACGGCTGCACCAATTTTTTTGTGAAATTTGGTCGTATGATGTAGGGCCAATCCTGAGGCCATATCTTGACGGTGGTCATGACTGGTCAATGTGGGCGTGGCTTATTACAACAAATCCAAATCGGCACACATTCAGCCTTTTGCACTTCCAGTGCACTTCCCATTACAGTGAATACCACGGCTGAGACGTTGGCCTGTGTCCTCACTTTTGCCCCGAGCCTGTCATCCTATGGGGTCAACTTCCGTGGGCTCTGCGGTGCACAGGGTTGCGCGGAGGGGCTTGGCCCCCGTTCATAACTGCTTGCAGTTCTAGTTATTACTTTTATTATACTGTCTTCTCGTTATTTTTGTCTTCTCTGTACAGGCTACAATGAAGAAGTGGCCGACAGTCACGCAAGAGCAGATCGCCACATCCATTAATGCCATGCTCACTGAGCTTAGAAGAGCAAAGAGAGAAAAATATTTTTGGGGGGTTTTCTATTCATTTTTTGATTTTTAATTTATTATTTTTGTTCTTCTTGTTTTATTTGATTGTTTTAATGTGAATAAATTATTTAAAGTTCTACATTTTGGGTTTTTATTTGTTTGTGTAGGCTATGTAGCCATGGATTTTAACAATTTTAAAATCTGTATGTATAATTTTTAATGATGTACATGCAATTACATGTAAAGAAACTTGTACATCACATATAGGTACATATAGGTGAACATATAGGTGCATATATAAGTAAACATATAGGTGCATATCTAGGTACTTATATAGGTGAACATATAGGTAAATATATAGGTAAACATATAGCTGCATATATAGGTACATATACAAGTGAACTTATAAGTACATATATGGGTGCATATGTTTGTAAACACATAGGTAAATATAGGTACCTATAATAAAACCTATATTAAAACTGCCATAAGGTGAAATAAACTGTTTGGTTCTATTTTGACCTCATCCCACACCGTACACTTTTGCCCTTTTGCACATGTACACGGAAGATATGCTCGCGTTTCAGCCTCCACTCTGTCAGTCACCAGTTAGCCGACCTTAGCAAAGCAAAATATTGCCAGTAAATCAAAATAAATAATGAACTGAGAACCACATGGCCTCTGTTAAAAAGCGCAAGGTTGACCTGGAAAACTGTCAGTCTAAACCTGACTGAACAGAGGAGCTTTGTTTTATTTTACCAGGCCATGCCAATGCAAAACCGACATGCATGCAAACTGTTGCTGTCAGCAAAGCTGAGGATCTAAAGCGGCACTTCAACACATATTTCAAACGTGTGTAACTCATAATATGTTGTGTTATCTTACCTCTCTATAAAAGCAAGAAATCTCTGTCTGTCTGGCTGTCTGTCTGTGTGTGTGTGTGTGTGTGTGTGTATGTGTCTGTTCCTCAAATATCTCTGCGGATCAGGATCAGACTGACTTGAGACTTTCAACATGGCTGCTGCTTAGTTCAAGGGTGTGCGACATCGGATTTGTTTGGACTGCAATGATACCGTTAATAAATTATTTCATAAATGCTTTACAAATTCCGCTGAGCATTGTCCACTGGAGCCACCACAGTCACATGCGCACCAAAGCCAGTCACTCCACACCATAGCCACATGTGCACCAGAGCCAATCACTGCAGAGCTCAAACCCACGACATACGTTAGGAAACGTAAGCAGATTTATACCTGCAGCAGCGCAAGCTGGACCGGGATTTTGCCGGCGGTTCGGCCCCGTTCTGTTCTGTGCATCTAAACTGACTGTTGTGGATTAATGAGACTAAATGGCGGACAACAAAGTGGAATCAGAATCTGTGGATGTTCGTGTGTAGCTGGCTGCTAGCCGCTAGCCCACACGGCCACCTCCCCAGCCGAGGGACCGGACGCACCGGCACATCCAAAACCGGACTCAGGGTAAATAATGTCCGCCGCGTTTTTTCGCGAACATTGCCGTCAATTTTGCTTTGTGTTTGGTGCAGGAAGAAATGGTAAAAACAGGCTTTTGTCACGAAAGTGTCCAAGCAGCAAGTTTGGTTGTTTAGGAACAGGAAGTTGTGGGAGGGACGGAGGCGGATGAATGAAAAGCAACGACGGTCGGTGTAGAGACAGCAATATTGAGAGTTGAGAGATTTGTGACATTTAGCATGTTTTGAGTGTATAGTTAGTGTGTTATGTTGTGTTTGGTGTAGTGTGTTTAGTGTATAGTGGAGTCGGTTTTTTGTTTAATGAGTCAAAACAATGAGGAAATGATAAATGTGGAGCAGGCAGTGCAGCTCTTCATTCAGCTGGAAGGAACTCTGGCAGACCTGAGCATTGCCTGCATTTAAATGTAAATAGTTACATATAACTTTGTAAATTCTTAAACTTTTTTTTGGACTTTATGGCTTTATTGATAGCACAGCTGAAGAGGGTGACAGGAAACAGGGTGAGAGAGACGGGGAGTGACACGCAGTAAAGGGACCGGACCGGGATTCGAACGCGGGTCCGCTGCAGCGAGGACAGAGCCTCTAAACATGGGGCGCCCGCTCTACCGACTGAGCTAAGCGGCGCCCCGTAAATTCTTAAACTTTATGCACATATTTAGCAAACAACAATTTATATTTGCATTATAAGTAATAATTGTTAAACGTGATTTTAGATCCACTGTGTTATTACAATAATGTCAAAATAAAAAAAATAACTGTACAGTCACACATGTGAGGTATTTCCTACGGGCAGGCATGGACTGGCCATTTGGCGTACCGGGCAATGCCCGGTGGGCCGACGCACATTTTTGGGCCGGCCTGTCATAATTTAATCAAAAAAGTTTATTATAAATCATTTTTATCGACCGCGACGGCCCATTGGTTGATTTTAAAGAAGGACATTGGGCTAATCCAATGAAATCTCTCAGTCGTCCTCTTTTTTTTTTTTAAGTGCACAATTTAGAGGGGGCAGCCCATTGGTTCAGTCCACTGTCTATATTGAAGATGAACCAATCAGGATATAGTACGACATCGGCCCCACCCCTTCTCTGCGCTGTCTCCTGTAACCTCTGCTAGTT
>CAEMYA010000819.1:17102-43236 GCA_903131615.1 Diplodus sargus | reverse complement strand
ATTTCTAATAAGCCTAAAGGCAAAAAGTTATGGGGGTTTTTTTTGCACTTGTGCTCCGCTAATTATGAGGGGCTGGTCTAAGCCAAAAATGCCAGGGCCGATTTTTTGTCCCAGTCCATCCCTGCCTACGGGCACTGCACTAGTCTAATAGTCTATCTAATTTTCAAAAGGGACAAACTGATAATCTCTCCCTCCCTCTCTGTTTCTGTTTGTCTTCCTGTTTGTCTCTCTAAGTGTGTGTGTGTGTGTGTGTGTGTGTGTGTGTGTGTGTGTGTGTGTGTGGTGTGTGTGTTTGTGTGTGTGTGTTTGCTGTAGAGTTCTCAACGGGCCTGAAAATTACAACCCGACCCGACCCGCAGGTTTTTAAGCCCGAACCCAACGCAGCCCAACACACCAGCATGAATTCTCTGCCCGAACCCGGCCCGAACCCGACCCCCTGCGTGCCTGCATTGTTTTCCTCATACACTTGTTATCATGATCAGACAGACAGCAGGCATAAAGGTGACGTGAACCAGAAGACAGGTGCTGCGTCAACGCCAGCAGCAGCACCCGCTCCCGCTGCAAAGAAGACACCGCGCTTCGACCAGTGGGAAAATATATTCGGAGAGACAGAAACAGACGATTTCCCCACTCCTCGAAAAGCAAGGGTGAATTCGCCTGTGGCAACTTTACTTTTAGCCAATTCCATCTTCTCCAGCTAGGCTATGGGCGCGAGTATACGTCACGCAGCGGCATCAGTTCAGCGTCTGCCCCTCCCCATGAAGCAGGCAGCCAGACACCACACGTGAACAGCGATGATTCACAACAAACAATATATAATTTACAACCTGCAAGAAATATGTTTTATGAAATGTGTTTTATAAAAAAGGAAGCCCAAGGCCCAGCCCGACCCGGCTCATTTTCATATTTTTTCAGCCCGAACCCGGCCCGGACCTATGGGTCCGGTCGGGTTTGTCGGGCCGGCCCGACCCGTTGAGAACTCTAGTTTGCTGGTTCTGATGTCCTCCAGTCTAACTGTTTTCACACAGTCTCACTTTGCTGTTCTTGAGGTGAATGTGGTTGTAGAAATGCTGCTGACAGCTGTCTGTGTGGAAACCTGAAAGTCATTTGGTAATTTTGCTGAGGGGTACACTGTTTAACATTCAGCATCAATGTTTCTGATATTGGTATTCAGAAATATTTCAGGTCTTTGCAGAAAAGTTATCAGTTATCTTTGCCTGAGGATACTCTTGTTTCTTCTTGTGCACCCCTTGCTGTAGTGCTGTTGTTTTTTGTTGTTGATCAAACTGGTCAGATTATGTTGATCAAAATATTCTCCAGGGACATTCAAATAAATCAATCCCAGATACTGACAGACAAGTTGGCCCTTGACTTTGCAACCTGGACATAATTTGGCCCTCAGTGAGAACTACTTGGGGAATCCCTGCCCTACAGCCTCTTAATCCAGTATGACTAATGTCACTTCGTCAGCTGACCACTCATTTAATTTCAGTGCTGAATTCAAAAGCTTCTAATTTTTAATGATTTCTGATTAGCCACAGGTTGCTTTACTTTGTGAGCCACTACCACACAATGTGCCAGAGTTAAGACAGAAAAATTGTGTTGCAATTAAGTCCTGAATCTTGGGTATGAAGTCCAGAATCAAGTTCTAATGTAAGACCCAAGACGAAGAACGAGAGTCTTTAAGGCTTGAGTTTCAATTTCTAAACAGGTCATTACATGCTTTCTCTAAACTGAAAGGGACATACAAGTAGTAGAGTAGGACAGGGAGAGGAAAAATACCATCTCTTTGAAACTGTAGAAAAGAAAATGACTAAAAATTTCCGTGGTGTGATCAAAAGTAGGCGCTGTTAACATGCATCTGTTCTCTAACAGCCTTCCAGTGTTTGTGTTTGAATGTGTGTGTCTTACTTGAGGAGATTTCCGAGGTTAAAAAGAGCTCGGTTATGCTGAGGGTTAATGTCCAGTGCTTTCTTGTAGAAGTTCTCAGCCTCCTCTGGGCTGTGAGTCAGAGTGCCAAGATTGTTCATGGCGCTAGCATGGCGGGGGTATAACCTGAAAAGAGCAGGAGGAGAAAGAAGGACAGCAGAGGTAATGAAGAGGAGTTAACATTTATTGAGAACAGTCTTTGACTTGGGAAAATGTAAAAAAATGTAATAACTGATTCTTTTGCCACTTGGGGGCAGCAGAAACAAGGAGTGAACACTGACACTGACATTATCATCAACATTGACTCTGTGAGCTGTGCATTGTGAATCATGCTGAAAATTGTCAGTCCACCAGCTCTGAACTGTGCATCAGGGTCAAACTATGTTCATCTTTGGAACCACTAATGGCTGCAGGCTTCCGGAGGGAAGCATATGGAAGTAAATCTGTGCCATCGGCTTTTGAATTCTAATTTTTTGCTGAATTTTCTTACATCGAATTTCTAACACAACATTTTTCTTTGCATCGAAATCAGACTTTGAAATCTAAAAGTCATCGAATTTCTAGCACAGAATTGTTTTTTGCCTCTGAAATTTTTTTTCAATGTTTAAAAAAGTTCAATGTAAGTTCTCTCTTGTGACATAGTGACATAGGATTTGTCTTCAAAATAAGAGCTTTACATTGTACCCCACTGGCGTTTAGAACTGGGTTCTTAGCAGGGGGGCTTTTAATTTGAAAGTAGCGACCGTTCTTGCTTGCCGGCACAACAACAAGCTAACACATCTGAACAGCTGCAGAGACTGACGAGACGCTAGCATCTCCTGGATCTCAGCGGCTGTCCAGTTGTTCATCTTAATGTCCCCGAATGAAATGATGGACTGACTGCTGTGAACAGCTGTTTCCTGGTTTTAAAACTCCTCGGTTGTGGGTCGCACAACAGTGCAGGTCATTGACACCTCCGCCCACCTCACACACGGGCCGGCACATTTCCGCCTCGGTTTTAGATAGCAGTCGAGGCGAAAATAAGTGTACCCTCCGAGGAGGAAAATCGGCAGACCAAAACAGACCCCCAATTTGCCGGCCTCTGTCTAAAACCGCGGACCGAGCTGCCAAAAGGACGGGCAAATTGGCGGCTTGGTGCTCTGTCTAAAAACGGCTACAGAAACTATAAGAAAGCTCTACAGGTAAAGGTACAACAGCACCCTCTACTGGTGCAAAGTCAACTAGCAGTGAACAAGTCAGGACATGCTTAGTCACACTGAAATGCAGCAGACCAGTCAGTGAGCAGACTGTGTAAAGCTGCATGGACTTTCTGTGTGTTTCTCAAATGATGCGTGTGTTCTTGAGGAAATGTAAGTGGTTTCTGCTTGCAGTTATCGATAATTTAATCACTATTGCAGTTTGTGTTATTTTACATGGAAATATGTTGTGTGACTTTGAGTTAGCTCAGTAGCCTGTGTCTCAGTAGTAGTTTGCTGCACTTTACTTGCACTGCAGCTACATTTGGATACTGAGGACTTAATGATGAATATTTCTTTGAAATGCCAATTTTGCAACTCAGTCTAATGGTTGTGATTGTGACTACGCTTGTTAGAGTTTAAAGGTCAAATTATTTACTGTGGTTAACTGTCTGTATATAAAGCTATTATACCCTTTAGCAGTCTATAGGGTCAAACAATGCAATCCTCTTATTTGTTCTTCATGTAGATTGCAGGGAGTTCTTCTGACTTCAGCATACATTAATAGTGGCAGGAGGAGCAGCCCACCAAATTATAAAGAAAAAACGTTCTCAATGGACGGTGTTGTGTGGACAAGCCAGACGGCAGCATGCATCGACAGCAGCATGCCTCGATGCCCGTGGACTGCGAGGGCCGGTTCATCGCTGCTTGCAGCTTTAATTCTTATTGCATCTCGGATAATCCCTCTTTGTATATAAATGTTGATATGTTGATTCTTCTTCTTCTCCCTCTATGATTTATGTACCGATAGGTATAACAGAATTAACCAGACATTAAGAGGTTCTACCCAAATAAGACTTAAATAACATGAACGTGATATTAGTCAAACAAATAATACCCTTTACAGTATGCCTACAGATAACAAGGCTGTGTGAATCAGCCTTACAATAATCTTTGACACTGTTCTTGGCAATGATTTATAGTTACTCAGAGTTCTTTCAGGTAAGTGTAGAGGAAAATCCTCTCTTTAGTTGTCCTCATGCGGGTGTGCGATGTTTGCCTTCATACATTTTTCTGCATTGCGGGGATCAGTGAAGGAGTGCCTGCTGTTGTCCAGGGTGAAGGTCAGCCTCCCCGGGTAAAACATGCTGTAGGGGACTCACTTGGTTGAACAATGCTCAGAGCCTGCTTGACCTCAGGGCTCATGTCAGGGAAGATGTGCACAGGAGAGCCATTGTAGATCAGGCGGCGGCTTTTATTTCTGGATAGTTTCAAGATATTCTCTTTATCCGAATAATAGTGCAGTCTCACAATGAGCGCCCGTGGTCTCTCTCCATTCTGTGGTTTTCGGGGCACGCCTCCTGTGTGCCCGGTCTATTACTAACGGTGTGTCAAAGTTTTCTTCTCCCAGCACGGCGGAGAAAAACTTTGTCACTCTGTGACTCCGACGATACAGAGGTTTTGTCTACGGCTTCTGTTCTCTAGATCTGTGCATTTTTCTTGCAACTTTTTAAAAAGTCCAAGACTGCTATCCTGTCAGTCGAGTCGCCTAGTGAATTACCCATTTCTTTCTGTTCGCTCGCCGTCTTTGTGTGTTACATAGGCCCTCCATCTTCTTCAGGATCTCGTCCCAGAGCGTACCGACGTCTGCCCTGGCTTCTCCATGGAGAGAGGAGATGCCATTCCTAATCTCTCGGTGCATGCTTTCTATCTGTGCTTTAATGTCAGTCGTTATCCCCTCTCGGTATGACTGTAGATCGCCTCTCAGGGTCTTCACTGAAATAAATGAATCTTGCTTATCATCTGCCATTTTTTGTTCTTTCTCAGCCTCGGTTGGTGACATTAAAAGTTATTGCGTGTATCTTCGGCTATTCCCTTTTCTCATGACAAGGCATGCAGTCTTACCGGATCAGTCCTCAAACATCTCCCAAATTTCTCGTCTAAAGATGGTCTAGGAAACTATTTTAAAGAAAAGTTTGACAGAGCTGGCTCTACCTGCGACCTACTCTATGCGGCCAGTAGAGAAAGTCCTTTTCCAGCACTTTCTAATAATAATAGAATAATAGAAGAATAACCTCAGAGGTAAATCATGCTCAAAAAATATGTCCAGCCCTATTTTGTGTTTTGCTATTTGTGTGTGTTTAGGTTCTAAGCCAAGTGAGAGCTCCTGTCTCCCTCAGATGATCTCCGCTCATCTGGTTCGGCACCGCATTGGCCAAGAGCAGTAGACAGAAAATGCTGAGGATCGCTAAGAGAGACCAGCATCCTTCTCACTTGTTATTTGACTGTGTTCTTGCTTGATAAATGAGGATTTTTTTTTAGAACTAGGCATGAAGCAGAAGGGGTAAGCTGCCTTTTCTTAACTCCCTGTTTTTCTTCTGTTTTTGGTTAGGTTAGGGAGATGCGCGGTTTAGCAAATGTCTTGTTCCTTTTTTTTAATAGGGTTTAGTTAGATTACTGATCAGATGTTTAGATTGGGTTTTGTTTGTTATTTTGGCCTGAGCTCACTCTGAACAGAGGCTTCACTGTTGTATATAGTTTCACTCACACTCCGTGTAGTTGCACTTTGTCTTTGTAAATAAATTATTATTGTGGTACATACACTCTGGCTTCATTCGTTTTATGTCAAGCTTTGGCACTCCTAGGTTGAGCGTATCCATCCATCCATCCACTTTTGTCCGCTTCAACCGGGGCCGGGTCGTGGGGGCAGCTGCCTGAGCAGGGACACCCAGACTTCCCTCTCCCCGGACACTTCCACCAGCTCTTCCGGGAGGATCCCAAGGCGTTCCCAGGCCAGCTGGGTGACATAGTCACACCAGCGTGTCCTGGGTCTTCCTAGGGGTCTCCTCCCGGCGGGATATGCCAGGAACACCTCCCGGAGGCATCTGAAACAGATGCCCAAGCCACCTCAGCTGGCTCCTCTCGATGTGGAGGAGCAGCGGCTCTACTCCGAGCTCCTCCCGGGTGACAGAGCTCCTCACCCTATTTCTAAGGGAGCGCCCTGCCACTCTGCGGAGGAAAGTCATTTCGGCCGCTTGTATCCGGGATCTTATTCTTTCGGTCATGACCCAAAGTTCATGACCATAGGTGAGGATAGGAACGTATACTGACCAGTAAATCGAGAGCTTCGCCTTTCGACTCCGCTCTCCTCACCACGACAGACCGATACAACGACCGCATTACTGCGGCCGCTGAACCGATCCGCCTGTCAATCTCACGCTCCATCCTTCCCTCACTCGTGAACAAGACCCCAAGACACTTGAACTCCTCCACTTGAGGCAGGCACTCTCCCCCAACCTGGAGGGAGCAAGCCACCTTTTTCCGGTCAAGAACCATGGCCTCGGACTTGGAGGTGCTGATTCTCATCCCAGCCGCTTCACACTCGGCTGCAAACCGCCCCAGGACATGCTGGAGGTCCTGGCTCGAAGGAGCCAAGAGACCACATCATCCGCGAAGAGCAGAGATGAAATCCAGTGGCTCCCAAACCAGACCCCCTCCGGCCCGTGGCTGTCCATAAAAACAATGAACAGAACCGGTGACAAAGAGCAGCCTTGCCGGAGTCCAACATGCACTGGGAACAGGTCTGACTTACTGCCGGCAATGCGAACCAAGCTCCTGCTCCGGTCGTACAGGGACAGTACAGCCCTTGGCCTCCAACCCCGTACTCCCGGAGCACCTCCCACAGAATGCCACGAGGAACACGGTCAAATGCTTTCTCCAAGTCCACAAAACACATGTGAACTAGTTGGGCAAACTCCCATGAACCCTCAAGCGCCCTGCGGAGGGTATAGAGTTGGTCCAGTGTTCCGCGGCCAAGACAAAAACCACATTGTTCCTCCTAAATCCAAGGTTCGACTATCGGCCGAATTCTCCTCTCCACTACCCTGGAATGGACTTTCCCAGGGAGGCTGAGGAGTGTGATTCCCCGATAGTTGGAACACACCCTCCGGTCCCCCTTTTTGAATAGGGGGACCACCACCCCGGTCTGCCAGTCTAAAGGCACTGTCCCCGACTGCCACGCGATGCTGTAGAGATGTCAACCAAGACAGCCCCACAACATCCAGAGACTTGAGGTACTCAGGGCAGATCTCATCCACCCCCGGTGCTTTGCCACTGAGGAGCTTCCCAACTACCTCAGTGACTTCGGCTTGGGTGATGAATGGGTCCACTTCTGAGTCCCCAGCCTCTGCTTCTTCTATGGAAGGCGTATCAGTGGGATCGAGGAGATCCTCGAAGTATTCCTTCCACTGCCCGACAATGTCCCCAGTCGAGGTCAACATCTCCCCACCTCCACTGTAAACAGTGTTGGTGGAGGACTGCTTCCCCCTCCTGAGGCACCGGATGGTTTGCCACAATTTCCTCGAGGCCGACTGGTAGTCCTCCTCCATGGCCTCCCCGAAGTTTTCCCAGACCTGAGTTTTTGCTTCTGCGACTGCCCGTGCCGCAGCACACTTGGCCTGCCCGTCAGCTGCCTCAGGAGTCCCCCGGGCCAACCAGGCGCGATAGGATAGGACTTCTTCAACTTGACAGTATCCCTTACTTCCGAAGTCCACCACCGGGTTTCGGGGATTGCTGCCACGACAGCCACCGGGGACCTTACGGCCACAGCTCCAAACAGCCGCGTCAACAATGGAAGTGGAGAACATGGTCCATTCGGACTCAATGTCCCCAGCCTCCCTCGGGATCTGGTCAAAGCTCTCCCGGAGGTGGGAGTTAAAGACCTCCCTGACAGAGGGTTCCGCCAGACTTTCCCAGCAGACCCTCACAATACGTTTGGGTCGGCCAGGTCTGTCCAGCTTCCTCTCCTGCCAGCGGATCCGACTCACCACCAGGTGGTGATCAGTTGACAGCTCAGACCCTCTCTTCACCCAAGTGTCCATTGACATACGGCCGGAGGTCAGACGACACGACCACAAAGTCGATCATTAACATCCGGCCTAGGGTGTCCTGGTACCACGTGCACATATGGACACCCTTATGCTTGAACATGGTGTTTGTTATGGACAAACTGTGACTAGCACAGAAGTCCAGTAACAAAACACCACTCGGGTTCAGATCGGGGAGGCCGATCCTCCCAATCACACCCCTCCAGGTAACACTGTCGCTGCCCACGTGAGCGTTGAAGTCCCCCAGTAGAACGTTGCAGTCCCCCAGTTGAACGATGGAGTCCCCGCATGGAGCACTCTCCAATACCCCTCCCAGGGACTCAAAGAAGGCTGGGTACTCTGCACTGCTGTTCGGCCCATAAGCCGAGACAACAGTGAGAGACCTATCCCCGGCCCGAAGGCGCAGGGAAGCGACCCTCACTGGGATAAACTCCAACACATGCCGGCTGAGCTGAGGAGCTATAAGCAAGCCCACACCAGCTCGGCGCCTCTCACCGCGGGCAACTCCAGAGTAGAAGAGAGTCCAGCCTCTCTCAAGGAGTTGGGTTCCAGAGCCCAGATTGTGCGTGGAGGTGAGCCCGACCGACTATCTCCAGCCGGTACCGTTCAACCTCCCGCACTAGCTCAGGCTCTTTCCCCCCCAGCAAGGTGACATTCCATTTTCCCATGGCTAGAGTCACCGCCCGGGGATTGCGTCGTCGGGGTCCCCGCCCACGATCGCCACCCAAACCACACTGCACCGGCCCCTTCTGAACCCTCCTGCGAGTGGTGAGCTCACTGGAGGGCGGGCCCACGTCGGTCTTTCGGGCTGGGCCCGGCCGGGTTCCGTGGGCAAAGACGCGGCCTACAGGCGCTCACCTGCGAGCCCCAACACCAGGCCTGGCTCCAGGGTGGGGCCCCCAGTGACGCTAATCACCAACCTGTCACCTCGGACCCGTTTGCCTTGGGAGACCCTACCAGGGGGATTAAGCCCCGGACAACATAGCTCCTGGGATCATTCAGGTACTCAAACCCCTCCACCACGATAAGGTGCTGGTTCAAGGGGGAGTTGAGCGTAACACATGGCAAACTCAAGCACAACAAGCAACAACAGATGGGCATTGACCTGAATGTCCCTTATTAAGGGAGCCAAGGGCCACAATGTGCATGCGTTAATCACGGCTCAAAAAAATTACTGCTGTTGAGAGGAATTTGAGTTAATGCATTGTTATCGCTAGCTTTGACAGCCCTATTATAAACACCTATGTATACTCAGAATGAATATATCCCTTTATCAGATGCTATTAAAGTCCAAGGGGGGGTTAGTATCTCCCACAGGAATCACTGCCTGAAACACAAGGGACAGGGGACATGTCAGGGGACATGCGACATGGGACAGGGGGCACTTTTTTAAAAGGCCGTTTTGGTCCCCTGCAGTTTTTATCATCCAAAACCCATGTTGCGCTATATTTAACAGACACGTCAAGCACTAGGACCAAGCGGAAAACGGCCGCTCAACACTGGGCCCATTTCATTGAGTTTAGACCTGCCCACAAGCTCCTCGACTGGCTCTGCCGTTTCTTTCTGATTGGCCGTCCCCGCTGTCACGCCATCTTGCTTGCACACCGGTCTGCTAGTTGCCCAGGAGTCCTTATTAATCTTCCAATGTAAATTGGGCGTTTGTTCTGCCTGGGTCACATCAGCTAGAGGGATTGTAATATCAGAGGTTTATTTTACATTAACATTTGAATTGGTGTCCATGTGCGTATGTGTGTGCGTGTGTGGTAATTAGGTGCAGCCAGGATGTAAATTACCAAATAAGAACTGGGGCATTTATTTGTTTCAATCACTTAACAGACCAGGCGTTTAATTCAATAGTTGTGCATCTTCTGCAAGTGAAATTGTTGCGGCTGAGGAAACGATTTATCCAACCAGCACTCGCGGCAAAGTCTTCATCTCTGCTGTCATTCACGGTGGCGTACATTTGTTTCGCCATCACCCTGATCATTTTGCGGGACAGTCTCTTGTGGCGTGCCCATTTGCTGATGACCCATCCCCGCATGTTTATCTCAGGCTCCTCGCTAGCCTTCTTTCTACCTCCACCAGGCAGCCTGTCCTCCCCGGACAGATGCTGAATCTCCGCTTTATTTTTTCAGCAATCTCTCACTCTCTTGGGGTCGACTGAGAGACGTCTTGCTTTCCCTCTGCATATTTTATGACAGAAATTTTAAATTACAAGTCGTACTTTTCATTGTTTTGCTGCACAGGAGCCAAGGCGATCATCAATGTGATATTGACTGACCGAAAGCAAGCACAACATGTGAAAAAGGCGAAGAAGAAAAATGTGCAGTGTCAGTGGTCACGCCTTCTTCCTTGATTAAAAAAATAAATAAATTAGACTCTGCAATGATTTGGAACTGGTGGTTAATTATCAAAATATACACCTGCACCTGACGTGGCGTTGAAAGGGGACCCTGTGGTTAATTGAAACACGGCTATTATTTGGTAATTTACGGTACTCAAAGAAATGCATTACACCCATCCCCAACACTTTCACTCACTCCCAATAAAGCAGCATATCCACTTCAAGATCCTCGTCATCAATTACAAAGCTCTCAATAATCTTGTAAAGTGACTTTGAGTTTTATTGAAAGTGCTGATAAACAAAATGTATCATTATTATTATTATTATTATTATTATTAATATTATTATTATTATTATTATTATTATTAATAACTCTAGAGCCTCAACAATGCAAAGATTTTTAAAAAGCCTATATGAAATGCCAAAGCGATACACTTAATTTCATGTATTGTTTTTATGTTGAAAGGCTGCAATTGAAAAAAAAAAAAAACCCACCAACAATGAAAGATTTAGGGA
Organism: Diplodus sargus; assembly: GCA_903131615.1. Taxonomy (NCBI): domain Eukaryota; kingdom Metazoa; phylum Chordata; class Actinopteri; order Spariformes; family Sparidae; genus Diplodus; species Diplodus sargus. The sequence goes on along the minus strand of CAEMYA010000819.1, from coordinate 32,386 downwards.
AAAATTAGGTAAAACCTTCAATTACAGATGTGATTTTATACATCCAAACTCATGAGAATTGTGAAACTAAGTTTTTGCCTCTATAAAATGAGGTCTGCTTACCATATATTCCAAAAATAAGTGTAAAATTGGTGGTACTGAGTTGGAGTGAAGTTGACTAACAAGGTGAAACACAGAATTGGGTGATCATATTTTGCTACGTGCTTCACAACCAGTCAAACCAAAAAAGGGAACAGTATACTTAAAAGTAGCAATAGAAAACTAGAACTGCAAGCAGTTATGAACGGGGGCTAGGCCCACGCAACTCCGACCCCACGCACCGCACAGCCCACACTAGTTGGCCCCAAAGGATGACAGGCTCGGGGCAAAAGTGAGGACACAGGCCAATGTCTGAACCGTGGTATTCGCTGTAATGGGAAGTGCAGTGGAAGTGCAGAAGGCTGAATGTGTGCCGATTTGGATTTGTTGTACTAAGCCACGCCCACATTGACCAGTAATGACCACCTTCAAGATACGGCCTCAAGATTGGCCCTACATCATACTGACCAAACTTCATAAAAATTGGTGCAGCCGTTCAGGAGATATAAACTTCCGATTTTTTTAGTGCCCCCTAGTGCCCAAAATTCGCCAAATTCGGCTCATCCCTTCCCAGTGTCATGCCAACCAAGGAACTCAAATTTGCTGTTAATAGCATTTAGTTTGACCGAGATATCAAACCATTTACATTTTTATAGCTCGCTACAGAAATTTGTTTGTTAATAATTTGTGCATTTTTTGACCGAGCAAAATTGTTTTGATAACTTCAAATCAGGTCCAGCTGAAGAGTGTACGTGCAGAGTTTCACGCAGATCGGACAAGATCCCAAGGAGGAGTTCGAAAAAGTAGGTTTTGCATATGTGGCTATTTCGCGAACGAAATGTGCAGCAGAAGTGGGCGTGTCCTATGTAAAAAAATCCAGATCTATTCAGGGAATATATGGATATATGGTTTACGAATGTGTTATTCAGAATGTGGAAGTTACAGGCAAAAACGCGATTGCATCCGTCATAGCGCCACCTAGTGGAGTACATGTGCAATTTTTGTTTTGGAAAAAACTGTGTCCTATTCTTTATGTACCATATACATTTCAAAGCTCTCAGCATAATAGTTTGGCTGAAATTAATGTTTGTAGTTTATCTTGTAATAAGCCACGCCCACATTGACCAGTCATGACCACCTTCTAGATATGGCCTCAGGATTGGCCCTACATCATACCGACCAAATTTCGTAAAAATCGGTCTCGCCGTTCAAGAGATATAAACTTTCCTCTTTTTTTGCGCCCCCTACTGGTCAAAGGTCGGCAAATTCGGCTCACCCCTTACCAGTTTCATGGCAACCAAGGATCTGAAATTTGGTGTTAATAGCATTTAGCATCAATATATCCAACAGTTTACATTTTTATAGCTAGCGACAGGAATGTGTTCGTTAATAATTTGCAAATTTTTTGACTGCGCAAAATTCTTTTGATAACTTTAGATCAGGTCCAGCTGAAGAGTGTATGTGCCAAGTTTCACGGAGATGGGACAAAATCCCAAGGAGGAGTTCGAAAAAGTAGCTTTTCCAGTTTTTGTCATTTTGCAAAAAACTTTCTAACCGGAAGTGGGCGTGGCCAATGGCAAAGTGATTCAGCTCCATTCAGGTAATCTGGGGATACAAGGTTTTTGAATGTACGACATACAGTGTGGGAGTTATAGGCAAAGACATATTTTCCTCTGTTATAGCGGCCCCTGCGGGTGGATATATGTACTTTGTTGTGTCTGAGATATTCGCAGGAGTCTGGACCAACCCTCCAAATTGCACTGCCCTCCCTTGCACGGTTTAGGCTACAGCACCACTTTTAGCCGGAGAAAAATAAAAATAATTAAAACTGCGAGCAGTGTTGAACGGGCCCTCGCAGTCCGCGCGCATCAGACTGCGCGCTCACCCGTTACTTGCATGTGATGCTGGGGAGAAAACTGGCAGTAAACGTCACGTCAGTCGGATGATGTTTGTCTGTCTTCCTGTGTCCAGTGGGTGGCGCTATGGATACGACTCAGCTTTGATGCAGAGATATATTCAGGGCGACTCCCTCTACTTTCCTGAGACATTTGGTGCAGATTGGTCATTGTATGGTGAAGTTATGAGGACTTGATGCTTCATGGCGAAGCATTTAAATGGACTGCACCACCACGGCCAGCAGTTACGTCAGGCTGGGGCACCTTTGGCTTGCACGCTCACTTGTTATTTTCATGTGATGCTGGGGAGAAAACAGGCAGTAAAAGTCATGTCAATCGGATGATGTTTGTCTGACTTCCTGTGTCCAGTGGGTGGTACTATGGATACGACTCAGTTTTGATGCAGAGATAGATTCAGGGTGACGCCCCCCCCCCAGTCCTAAGAGATTTGGCGCAGATCGAATATCGTATGGTGAAGCTACGAGGACTTGATGCTTCATGGCGAAGGATTTAAATGGCCGGCACCAGCACGGCCATCAGCAGCAGGTATGACATAGGGAAGAGATCCATAACTTTTCATATCCATGGTCAGATGATGATGCTGACTGACTGGGAAGTCTGTACTGTCTGATCTGTAGAAGGAGATGATTAAATATGAGGATTTGCAAAATTTCAAAATGGTGGCCAAAAGCAAAATGGCCAAATCAATATTGATGCAGAGATGAGATTCTTTCTTTGGAAAGGGACAGCGGTCAAGTGAGCAGGTTTGGCGAGCGTCCTGCAGTAGCTGTGGTATGTGTTATTTAACCAAAGACATCACTCAGCTGTTTCAAATTGCAGGTGAAGCCACTGCGTTCATCGCAGAAAAGCCAGGCAGAATCACAACGACACACATGTTGTTGCCTGCCACATTCACAGGGCAGTCACAACACGCAAATGGCATTCTCAGCAAATTGGCTTATTTGAAAATTGTGTGCTGTGGCTAACTAACACTGACTTACACATTATGTGGTGCTAAACATCACCCATCAAATATGTCATGTTGTACAGTGCAATGTGGAGAAACTAACTGCAAATGCCATGTAAATCTGATGATGTTTGTCATCACTGCACACAAGTGAGCATAAAATAATGCTTCAGTTGCGTTCTTTCAAAATTGTATTTGTGGCCATGTCTCCTTGTCAAGCTTGGGATACATGATACATGTGATTTGAAAGACAACAATGCCATCTAGTGGACGTCTTGGATAAAACAGCTCATACATTGCTGGCTTTTTACAATGCAGTTAATCAAAATTGCCAATCCTGCAAAGCACACAGGTATGACACAAGCAGATTATTTTGATAACTTTTCATCCCACAGGTTATGGTACACATGCATACCAAGTTTCATTCATCTACATGCATGTTTGTTTTTTTACCTATTTATCTCTAAATTGAGTGAGATAAAACTTTCTTCCTGTGTCCAGTGGGTGGCGCTATGGACATGACACAGTTTTGATGCACAGGTCTATTTATGGCGACTCCATCTACATTCCAGAGAGATTTGGCGGAGACTGGTCATTGTATGGTAAAGTTAAGAGGACTTGATGCTTCATGGCGAAGGATTTAAATGGACGGCACCACCACGACCAGCAGATGTGTCAGGCTGCAAAGCTGTCAGATTGCAGGCTCACCTGTTACTTCCATGTCATGCATGGAAGAAAACAAGCAGTAAACGTCAAGTCAATCGGATGATGTTTGTCTGCCTTCCTGTGTCCAGTGGGTGGCGCTATGATTATGAAACTTTTTGATGCACAGATATATTCAGGGCGACTGCCTCTACATTCCTGAGAGATTTGGCCGAGATAGGAAATTGTATGAAGAAGTGGGTGGCGCTATGGATACGACTCAGTTTTGATGCACAGATGCGTGCAGGGCGATCCCCTCTGCATTCCTGAGATATTTGGTGCAGATTGGTCATTGTATGGTGAAGCTATGAGGACTTGATGCTTCATGGCGAAGGTTTCAAATGAACTGCACCACCAGGCCAGCAGTTATGTCAGGCTGGGGTGCCGTTGGATTGCATGCTCACTTGCTACTTTCATGTGATGCTGGGGAGAAAACAGGCAGTAAATGTATATCAATCGGATGATGTTTGTCTGACTTCCTGTGTCCAGTGGGTGGCGCTTTGGATACGACTCAGTTTTGATGCAGAGATATATTCAGGGCGACTCCTTCTACATTTCTGAGAGATTTTTATTGAGAGATTGTATGGTGAAGTTTCGAAGACTTGATGCTTCATGGCGAAGGATTTAATTGAACGATACCACCACGGCCAGCAGGCTGGGGTGCTGTTGGATTGCATGCTCACTTGTTACTTTCATGTGATGCTGGGGAGAAAACAAGCAGTAAACATCATGGCAACCGGATGATGTTTGTTTGACTTTCTGTGTCCAGTGGGTGGCACTATGTTATGAAACAGTTTTGATGCACAGATATATTCAGGGCAACTCCCTCTACATTCCTCAAAGATTTGGTGTAGAAGGGGGATTTTATGTTGAAGTTACGAGGATTTGATGCTTTATGGCGAAGGATTTAAATTGACCGCCCCACCATGGCCAGCAGTTATGATGTAGGCGAAAGCTTTGAAAAAGTTTTCATCTTTAAGGTCTGTGGATGATACTGAGTGACTGTGAAGTCTGTTGTGTTAAATCTGTAGGAGAATGTCATTACAGTGCAAGGATTGGAAATATTTCAAAATGGCGGCCAAAAGCAAAATGGCCGAATCAGTATTGATGCAGGGTATGAGATTCTTCCCTCAGGAAAGGGTCAGCGGTCAAGTGAGCAGGTTTGGCGAGCGTCCTGCAGTAGCTGTGGTATGTGTTATTTAACCAAAGAAATCACTCAGTTGTTTCAAATTGCAGGTGAAGCCACTGCGTTCATCGCGGAAAAGCCAGGCAGAATCACAACTACACACATGTTGTTGCCTGCCACATTCACAGGGCAGACACAACACGCAAATGGCATTCTTAGCAAATTGGCTTATGTGAAAATTGTGTGCTGTGGCTCACTACCACTGACTTATCCATTATGTGGTGCTAAACATCACCAATCAATTATGCCATGTTGTCATGTGCAATTGAGACAACTACCTGCAAATGCCATGAACATCTGACATTGTCATCACTGCACATAAATGAGTGTAAAATAATGCGTCACTTGCCTTTGTACAAAAATGTATTCATGGCTGTCTATGAATGTCAAGCTTTTGATCTAATTTCTGCTTTGTTTGCTAGTTTTTATTCCATAAAGTGCGTGCAGCTACATTTTGAAGTTTCAATAAAATCTGATAAATATGAGGCTGACTTCCAGCAATGGAATTGAATTATTCAGAGGTTATCCAGAGGTTCCTAAGCAAAAAGGATACATGTGATTTAAAAGACAACAATGCCATCTAGTGGCGACTTGTATCACTCACTGCATGTAGGAAGCCCAAATTGCCTGAGGTAAAACTTGCTGCATGTTTCCAGTGGTCTTCGCGTGTAAAATAACGCTACCTACTGATCGTTTTTTGTGGGAGAATTACAGGGACCATTCTCGACCACCCCTATGAATTTCATTTCCATAAGTGTTATGGTGTGTGCACAGTGCCAAATGTAAAATTAAACTGAAGATTAGTTAAGAAAAATGTTAAATTTAGAGAAAAATATTATAGTATTAGTGAAGAATGTCTAAACTCTGTCTTAATCCAAGCAGGTTTATCTTAAACAAGGCATACTTCATCTTAAGACTAAACCTTAAAACCTAAAGCCTGTCCTTATTTTTATACATCTTACAGAAATCACAACTAGAATGACTTATAGGCAGTGTTGGGCATGTTACTTTTAAAAAGTAATTAGCCATAGTTACTTCTCCCAAAATGTAACTGAGTTAGTAACACAATTACTCCACTGTAAAAGTAATTAGTTACCAGGAAAAATAACTATTGCATTACTTTTATTTCTTCCCCCTTTTGAGCTTGGCAGTCATTTTAGCGTACTCGGCATCTACATATGTTTTGTGAAAATGTCTTTCTGCATGGCGGATTGTCACCTGCTCTCCCCGATATTTTGCCAATGAGGCTCTGAAGGAGTCTGAGTCAACAAACGGGAGAAAGTTCTCAACAACATACCTGCCTTTCATTGAATTCAATTCAGTCTGTGTCACAAGTTATTGTGAAGCTGTTAGCGGAGCTCACGTTAGAGTCGGAGCAGACAGCGTCCAAACGGCTCCGAAAGCTTCAAACACAGCAGAACACACCGCACAGAAATGTTCCTGACCTCGTCCGAGTCTCTCCAAACGCTTCAGACGTCCAACGGTTGGGCTGGTGTGTTGCTTCCTTTAGCCACACCTGGACTGCTATCATCATCAACAGCGTCAGCAACGGAGTGTTTGGGAAGTGTTATTTTTTTAGAAGCGTGTGCTGCTGAGAGATGCTTCATTAGATCAGAGTTGCTTACAACGGACGTAGACAAAGGAGATTAAAGTGGTGTCTGTACTTTCACTTTGAAAATGTTAACTTGCCCTCCGGACTCGCCTTGCTGCAGTTCACCTCTGCTAGTTTCTGTGTTTGAGGCTGCTGTGCGCGTGTGTGTAAACTGAACATTGCCACTGATTGGTTTACGAACTCTCACTCAACGTTAGAGAGCCAATCATCATCACTTACGCGGTTGACCCGCCCCTCCCTGCTCCCTCGCCGGAGGAAAAAAACCCAGCCCTGCTGCTCCGGTGGCTGAGAGCCAAGTCGGTGACAACAGCTTCAATGATCAGCTTCAGTTTGTAACGCGCCACATTTAACAGTCGGTAACGGTAACGGCATTACGATGGAAATAGTAATTAGCTAGATTACCCGTTACTGAAAAAAAAAAAACGCAGTTAGAAATGCCATTTATTCTAACGTCGTTATTCGCATCACTGCTTATAAGAGCGTTCAACATTTCGGACTGATAAAAGATATCTTTGTGATAGATTCCTCTTTAGTTGCTTTTGAGTACCAGCATTATGAAACACTGAATCTGAGTCCAGAGTTGTTGGCATTTGGGGTGGCAGTTCCCAATGTTGCCCAGGCTACAGAATTTGTAAAAGAATTGACTGCATTTCCAAAGTTTGGTGCAAATCGGTCAAATCGTCTAGGAGGAGTTCAAAAAAGCAGGTTTTTCACTTTTCACGATTTTACGAATGGAAAAAACGCTTTCACGTGGAAAATAGTGCCACCTGCTGGTCATTTTGGGTGTGTGAGTCACAGGGGCCATTCTATAGCACCTCTATGAATTTCATTTCCATAAGTGTTATGGTGTGGGCACAGTGCCAATTATAAAAATTAAATTGGCACCACAGCGCCATCTGCCGTCAAATTGGTAAACCCTTCATAAGCTCTCCTCAGAAGGACAATAAGTATACGAAGTTTCGTGTCAATCCGATGAATGGATGTGGAGATATAAGTTAGCTCAGTTTAAAGAGCGCCACCTTGTGGTCATCACCTTAAATTTGGCACAGGGCCTCAGCGGCCTATGGCGAAGTAGTAACCTCAGTTTCATGTCATTAGACCATACCAATGTGGAGATATGCAACACTTCCTGTTTTGAACCAAATCTGCAGGAAGTTGATATTTAATAACTTGAGTATTGTGAGGCCTATCAAAATTCTTTTAATAACTTTTTGTCAGGAGGGTCCACAGATGCTACATGCAAAGTTTGGTGCAAATCGGTCAAATCGTCTAGGAGGAGTTCGAAAAAGTAGGTTTTTCATTTGTCACGAATTTGCGAATGGAAAATTACCGCAAACGTGGGTGTGGCCTATACCAGAGCATTCAGCTGTATTCAGGGAACACGTAGATATAAGGTTCAACAATGTGCTACATATAATGTTTGAGTTATTTGCCAAAAACGCATCTATGCGCATGCAGGAGGCGGGGCATCACAATAGGGGGCGCTACAGAGCATGCAGGACATGACCACACCCAATAACAACACAGATCTATTCAGGGCGACTCCCTCTACATTCCTGTGAGATTTGGCAGAGATTGGAAATTGTATGAAGAAGTTATGAGGACTTGATGCTTTATGGCGAAGGATCTGAATTGACCGCTCTACCGCGGCCAGCAGATATGACGTAGGATAAAGATTTCCATAAGTTATCATCTTCAAGGTCAGAGGATGATACTGAGTGACTGTGAAGTCGGTGGTGTTACGCTTGTAGGAGGAGATCATTTAAGTACGAAGATAGGCATTTTTTCAAAATGGCGGCCAAAAGCAAAATGGCCGACTTAGTATTGATGCAGAGATGTAATCGGGGAGACACCCTCTACACCTATGAGCAGTTTGGTGTGGATAGTTAATTGTATGTTGAAGTTATTAAGCCTCGATGCTCGACGGCGAGGGGAAAAAATGGTTTCCACCGCCCCGCCCACTAAAGTATGACGTAGCTGAAAAGATTTTAATAACTTTTGTTCTTCAAGGCATGAAGATGATAATTGAGTTAATCTGAAGACTGGTGTTTAAGCTCAAGGACAAGATAGTTTTCAAAGTAGGTATGAATTGGACACACATCAAAATGGCGGACTTCCTGTTGGAGTGGCGACATCGGTCCAAATGGGTTGTTTGTGCGTCTGGTCATGAGGAATCAGCGTACCGAATTTCGTTCTTCTACGCACTTGTGGGGGGCGGGGCTGAACATTAGGGGGCGCTACAGAGCACGCAGATCAAGTCCGCGCCCAACGACATTAAATTATAAAAATTTTCGCCAGATGTGACGTATATTCCAAATTTGGTGAGTTTTTGGGTATGTTCAGGCTTCCAAAACAGCAGTTAAAGCGCAGAATAATAATAATAATAATAATTTTTCCAATTACAATAGGGACCTCACAGGTCGATGACCTGCTCGGGCCCTAATAAGAATTTTTCCAATTACAATAGGGACCTCACAGGTCTGTGACCTGCTCGGGGCCCTAATAATTTTTCCAATTACAATAGGGACCTCACAGGTCTGTGACCCGCTCGGGCCCTAATTAAAACTGCGAGCAGTGATGAACGGGCCCTCGCAGTCCGCGCGTACGTTGGGGCATGCTGCCGTCCAAACGCACCGCAGCTGAAGCCACACTGCTTGATCGTTGTTCACGGAGATGGCAACCGCCTGCGTTTGGGACAGTGCACGCGGAGGATGAATATCAGCCTCTTCTCCCAACGTGTGTTTGTAGCGCGATGGGTTGCCCCTACCAGTATTAAGCGCTTTCAGGTGAAGTCAGAACAACTTCCTGCAATCCACAGACATCCAAATGGACTGCAGGTGAATGATTTCTAAAACATTGAGTAATCAGGAACGTTTTAACAATCGATTCTGCACTATTATGTTGTGTGCTACGGCCTTCTCTTTGCCTTTGTCTGGAATTCAGGCATGGACACCTGTGTTTTTGCAGGGAATAGATTGGAAGTGGGACAGAGAAGGGGGGGGTTGTGGCTTGCAGTAAACTTCCTCAGCCCTAAATTGGAACCCGGGTCCACTGCGTATGTGGCATGCACTCTAACCACTCGACTACAGGTGCAGCTCAGACACTGCCTTCTGTTGTCACTGTGAAGGCAGGAAGGCAGCGCATCATAGGGGAGGATGGAAGTGGAATGCCACAGATTTAGATAGGTAGTGGAGTGCAACCAGATGTGATTCTTCCTTTTGGAAAGGGACAGCGGTCAAGTGACCAGGTTTTTTTACGAGCGTCCTGCAGTAGCTGTGTTTAACCAAAGAACTCACTCAGTCGTTTCATATCGCAGGGGACGCCACTTCGTTCATCGCGGAAAAGTTGGGCAGAATCACAACTACACACATCTTATTTAGTGCAACATTGACAGGGCAGACACAACACGCGAATGGCATTCTTAGCAAATTGGCTTATTTGAAAATTGTGTGCTGTGGCTTACTACCACTGCCTTATCCATTATGTGGCTCAAGCCAATACCCTTCACATATGCCCTGTTGTAATGTGCAATTTACACAAAACTACCTGCAAATGCCATGTACATCTGACTATGATTGTCATCACTGCACATAAATGAGTGTAGAATAATGCTTCACTTGCCTTCTTTCAAAAATGTATTTATGACTGTCTATCAGTGTCAAGCTTTTGATCTAAGTTCTGCTTTGTTTGCTAGTTTTTATTCCATAAAGTAGCGTGCAGCCAAATTTTACAGTTTAAATAAAATCTGATAAAAATGAGGCTGACTTCCTGCAATGGAATAGAACTATTCAGAGGTTATTCAGATAGGATACATATGCCTTGAGAGAAAACAATGCCATCTAGTGGTGACTTGCATCACGTACACCATAAATTCATGTGCTTCTAATCAAAATTGACCACTTCCTGTTGGACTGAGAGTGTGGGTGTAAATGAGTCATTTGTGCGTCTTGTCATAACACACATGTGTGCCAACTTTCATTCATGTACATGCATGCAGGGCGCCAAAATTGACTGAGATAAACCTTACTTTATGTTTCCAGTGGGTGTAAAGTGGGTGGCGCTATGGATATGACACAGTATTGATGCACAGATCTATTCATGGCAACTGCCTCTAGATTCCCCCTAGATTGAGGCGAGCTAGGAAATAGTATGAAGGAGTTATCAGGACTTGATGCTTCATGACGAAGGACTGTTATGGCGGGCTCCGCAACTGCCAGCAGGTAATAATTTTTCCAATTAAATTAGGGACCTCACAGGTCTGTGACCTGCTCGGGCCCTAAAAATCTTTACAATTACAACAGGGTTCCTAGCACCGCTGGTCCTAGGAAACGCGTATGCTTGCATACGCGTTCCCACGGCCCTTCGGGCTTGGCCCCCTAACTAGAAGAACTACTTGAAAACACAGTGAACTGAAAGAGTTAAGAGTTTTATTAAAAACACTTGTGTCTCCCCCACCTCTGAAATCAAAATTTCATCCTTGGTCTGTCCCAATGACATGAAACCCAAGTGACGACTTCCCCATAAGCCATCAAGGCTCTTGCAAGTAGCATCTGTGGACAAAACTTATCAAAAGCTTTGACCTACATCACACCTGGTGGTGTGGTCCATTTTGGTGCTTCACCATAAAACCATCAACGTATTATAACTTCCACATACAATTTGCCATCTACTCCAAATTGCTCAAACATGTAGAGGGTCTTGCCCTTAAGACACCCAGGCGGCACACCGAAGGCAGTATGCCCCGACGCGCAAGGACTGCGAGGGCCCATTCATCGCTGCTTGCAGCTTTATAGAGAATATGCTAAGATAAAGTATTACCTTTTAAATAAAAGATAGTAACAAAAAGATAACTTAGCACTAAAGGTCCTGCACCAGTCTCGGTTGTGAAGGTGTTTTGCTTTTTTCTGCCTGTGTATCCATATCAGAATCAGGCTCATATATGTGCTGCGACTTCATGGACTTTTTTGACAATAAAACTACTAACATCTACCAGCAGCTACACCATACAACATCTCAACTGAATGATTTCACCACCCCCCGCCCTTTTCTATGGAGCCAGAACGGTGACATTAAAATTTGGCATCCCAAAAAAAAATTGGCATTGAAAAACCAGTATTGAAAAAGGAAACATTGGCATTGAAACATTTGTATTGAAAACAGTTGTATTGCATTGAAACAAGTTTTGGCACTGAAAAAAGAAACTAATTAAAATAATTAAAATCTGAAAATCTGCTGTGGAGACACTATCTCCCCCATAAACTCAGTTCGTGTGAATAATATCACTATTCATACTAAACTCAACAAGCTAGTATGCAGGGAAAGTCAGCTGTGATTGTGCTACTGTGGTTCATAGTAAAGTACAACAGACGGCTGTAATCAAGTAACAGACACATATTTTCATAGCTTAGCAGGTAGTCTAACTTCCTCTCTGATTTTCTCCAAGCACTTTGCTTTATTGTCCGGTCTCTGTATGCTTGTACAGCGGTATGGTGGTACAGAACTTGGGGAGCAGACCGGAGCGCTGCTTTCGGCGCTGCAGCCCTGGCTTGGAATGACACAACAAGCGAGAAAAGCCTGCTGTTGTACTGTTGTGCTAACTAGGGCTAATGCTCCGTGCTCGGCGCCCCGAAGCTCATTAGCTCCGTGCTACTACCACACTCCATAGGCATATAGGCTCGGGAGTTCTGCGACAGAATCAGACATACAGAGACTTGGACACATCAGGAGAGAGCTTGAAGAAAAGTCCGCAAGGTAGTTGGACTCTGTGTTGCCCAGAGGCGGCCGGCACACGGATCCTAAATGCTATTGTGGCTGGACCGTCCAGCTCCGCCTTCCCGCAGGCTGCAGCCATTACCTTCTCTAATGATATGCAAACCACGCTCTACTTGCCCCTCCCCTCAGGCCCCTCCCTCTCGACGCCAAAACAGTGACAGAAAGTTGAAACTGAAAATCAGTGACACTGAAAAAAAAACTGACATTGTAAAAAAAAAATCTGTCACTGAAAAAAAAGTGACATGAAGAAAAAATCTAGAGATTGTCATTGAAAAATACAAAAAAATCCCAATAAAATAAAATAAGATTTTCAGATTCTTAGTTTCTTTTTTCAGTGCCAAAACTTGTTTCATAGCCAATACAACTGTTTCAATGCCAATGTTTCCTTTTTCAGTACTGGTTTTGTTTTCAATGCCAATTTTTTTTTTGGATGCCAAATTTTAATGTCACCGTTCTGGCTCCATACTTCTCCTTTTATTTGTTTTTCAGCCTTCTCCCCTATTGATGAACAGTTTGTGTCTGAACTCGTCACAAATTCTAGGCCCACTACATGCTTATTGAACAAGCCCTCTTTGTTCTCGATCGACTCCGAGCTGAACTCCTCACAGCTTCAGCCTGCGTTGGAGGATCTGGTTGTTTGTACCTGAAGCTCCTGCGTACTATCTTACAGGCAGCTGGAAAACAATTAAATGAGAGTGGTATAAATGGAAAAAAAAAAGTAAGTCACAGTAAAATTAATCAAGGAAGGCGAAAACATTAAACGTTACTTATACACGATGGCGTCATTATCGGCATCATGTAAATCTGGACTTGCAGACAAAACTCCGAGCTAATAGGAGGTCACAGCCAGGGATGGACTGGGACAAAAAATCGGCCCTGGCATTTTTGGCTTAGACCGGCCCCTCATAATTAGTGGAGCACAAGTGCAAAAAAAAAACCCCATAACTTTTTGCCTTTAGGCTTATTAGAAATGTACAGTTTATCATTACTTTAGAAGTCTATCAAAAAACCACTGTGGAAAGCAAATAAGTACATTTACTCGACACATAGTTCTAAGTCCTTCTCTATTTCAAGCATAATGTATCATCAACATCCTAAATCTCAGAGGTTTAGTGTCCTTTGTTATGTCCACCACTTTTGTCTGCTCTGTGTAATTCAATTGATTATTTTATCCTTTTTATTGAAATCATCTCTAATATGTATTTTCTGTATTCCTCTGATATAGCAGCTCAAGTCTTATTCTTCAGGTTAAAAGGTGCTCCCTCCTTTAAAAAGCTGAAACATTGTTATATCAGGCTAAAGACAGGGCTGCTTTATGAACTTATGCAAAGAAACTATGTCTTACAAGCATTTAACACTGTCTTACTCATCTTGTTCATTGTGGGCATACCTTTTGCTAATAAAACTTTCTTTACACTTACTTAAGTGCTTAAATTGCAAAGCTTTTACTTATCATTTAGCAGTTTTAAATTCAGTTTTTTAAAACATGTTTAACCACAGCATAGAGGGTTGCTACAAATTCAAACTACTATGCATCCTTTCAACACACCTTTAACCTAAATATCTAAAATGCCATGATGGAGCCAAAAATGGACACTTGCTGCTCATCCAACACTTCTCAGCCTTGACCGTTTGCTATTTTATCAGAATAAGGTGCCGTGGCTGCCAGATTTTGGGATGCAACAGCAATTAATATTGATACTAATCAATTGCCATTGCTCATCATTCTCATGTAATTAGAGTTCTCAATGGGCCCGAATTACAACCCAACCCGGCCCGCGGGTTTTTAAGCCCGAATCCGACGCAGCGCGACACACCGGCATGAACTGTCTGCAGCGCCCCCACGTTAACCTGACCGGACCTGAGCCCGCGGGTCCGGTCGGGTTTGTCGGGCCGGGCCGACCTGCTGATAACTCTACATGTAGGCTAATAGAGCTAACGTTGCCTCCATCACCTCACAGTCCCTGTATTACCGTTACTACCTGCTTACCGGTTGTACTACACTGTCCCTGTCAGTCAGCCTGCATCTCTGGCTGCTCCTCTCCTGCCCGCTGCTGCTGTCTTCACCTTCAACCTGCTGTTGCTAGCTCTCTGCTGTCTCAGAGGACGTGGAGGCAACAGCAGCCCCTCCAGCCAACAAGTCTGTGATTTTAGCACATTTTGCAGCATCAACAGTGAGATTCTTCTCTTAGCAAGCAACTTTTCTTTCTCTTTAATTGTTCCATGTTGTCACTCCTCGCGCTTAACACTTTGAAACTAGCAGAGGTTACAGGAGACAGTGCAGAGAAGGGGTGGGGCCGCTGTCGTACTATATCCTGATTGGTTCAGTCCACTGTCTATATTGAAGATGAACCAATGGGCTGCCCCCTCTAAATTGTGCACTTAAAAAAAAAAAGAGGACGACTGAGAGATTTCATTGGATTAGCCCAATGTCCTTCTTTAAAATCAACCAATGGGCCGTCGCGGTCGATAAAAATGATTTATAATAAACTTTTTTGATTAAATTATGACAGGCCGGCCCAAAAATGTGCGTCGGCCCACCAGGCATTGCCCGGTACGCCAAATGCCCAGTCCATGCCTGGTCACAGCCTCGTTGTGATGCAAGGTTAGTCTGTGAAAACAAAATCTCCGTGTCCCTCTGTGGCAGCGAAGCGTCCGTCGATAAGTCTGCGGGTCTGCAGTCAGGGACCCTAGCCTAGCTTAGCTCAGGCTAGCTAGCTTAGCCGAACTTGCTTCGTGTCCAATAAAACACGAACACTTCAACTGCGATGGAGAGTCCAACTCACACTCTCACAGCACGTCGTCCGACAACAGTTCACTGCCCGTTAGTGATAAAACACGACACTGACGGACACAAACAGCCCACTGTTCGCTGCTCGACGCCATTAACTCTCTGCTCCCTCTTCCTCGTCACTCACGCTCCGGTCAACCCGGAAGTGTAAAACCTCTTAAAGGTCCCATATTATGGTCATTTCCGCCTCTTGATATTGTTCCTTGAAGTCTAAATGGAATGTTAGTAACATGCTTTGGTCGAAATAAGCTGAAATATTAAGCACAGCAGGGTTCTTGAAA
>CAEMYA010000815.1:146552-175950 GCA_903131615.1 Diplodus sargus | reverse complement strand
AAAAAAAAAAAAAAAAAAAAAAAAAAAAGCACTGGTGGCTTAATCCTAAAATCCCACTTTTCTACTGCAAAGCTCTTATGAGAGCTAAAGAGAGCGCTAATGTTCAGTAATGAGGGGCTACTTTAGGAGACCTTGCCTGTCTCAGATGACAGGGAGCTTATTTTGGAGCTGAGTGTTTGCTCAAACATTGATTGACTGGGGGAGCACAGTCTGTACAGTCAGTGTTTCTGTTCCTGTCCAATCACAGCACCTCACGGGAGGCCACACTTAAAGCTCAACTGGTTGGAAATCCCCCTGCCACCCAAACAAACCACCTACCGCCCCCTCCCCATTCCCACAACAGACACACGCGCTCTCTAATGAGGCTAGACAAAGCACACACACGTTGTTAAGTCTATCCCCGAGGTCAGGAATAGCTCACGTAGACAAACCACACATGCAGACACACCCCGTTAACCCCCCCAAACAAACACACACCCAGAGTTCAAATGGTCTTCCAGGAGGAGGAGGACCTGCTCCCACCATTAAGTCCTGGCCAAATCGCTGTAAATGTTGCACTTCCACCCCCTGGCCAGTCGTCCCGCTCACAGTCACGCTCCTCAGACTCCCTCATGGAACAACTGCCTTTTATTGTATTGTCATTTATAATATATTCATACAGCAGTCTCCATGTATGGGTGCCCACAAGAGGTGTTATAGTTGGAGACAAACACATAAATACTATATGATAGATTTGCTTACAATCACATTAAAGTGTGTTATAAACTATTTATTAAATGTTTATTTGCTGCCTATAAATGCTACATAACTGGACTGAAAATAGGTGTTACTTCATTTCCAACCTTGTCAGCCTGTCCTCATCAGAAAAACAGCCCTAAGGCCGACTGGTAAAGCAGCTTATTGTGACCCATACTTACACTTCTTGTTGAGCTGTGACCTCCAGTGGGCGTAGTCATTATAACAACAACAGCAACAGAGGAAGTGAAGTGGCGTAGTATAGAGAGCCCTTTCCATTCGATCCTCATGGGAACTTATTTCAGAATAAACTTGGACAGTAGTCAATGGAGAGAGACAAAAACTTGTTTGATCCAGTTTGAAATATACCATGAATGTTTGTGAAATAGAAAGATATTTTTTAAAGTAAAAACAAAGTCACAGTTTGTCATAAATGCTCTTTTTTTAAATTGCTTTATTTTGTATATTTTTGTTGCATATATTTCTATTTACATTGTTGGCATTCTGTGGATAGCAAAGGAAGAATTTCATTGTACAGAGAAACATGTTTCATTACTGTGCATATGACATTAAAGACTGAATGTCTTAAATCTCGTAAAGATGGCAAAATATTATCCAGGTTTTGTTAAACCGCTCAGATGAGGCACAGAGTAAAGTATTAACAAAAAGGAATTATCACAATAAATCTGCTCATATGAACAACTGCATTTGTGTGAAAGGAGAGTTGGTCAGCTCTATGAGCTGCTGATATACAGGAACAATATAAGTTGCAGGTTTTGGTGAGCGCTCAACGAGACAACGTCATTCACGTGACAGTTGGCTGTGTAGCCTTTATAATGACATATTTTCACAGAGTGATATTTAGTTAGTTTGATGACTAACTGACACCTAATTGACTTAAAAAAAAACATTTGATATTGACAAACATCATATGTGTGATTCATGACACAATTCAAACAGGGTGAAACGTAGGGGGAGGAGGACAGGATTGATGGTTTGGTCAGACGAGGGCAGGACGTCAGCCCAGGAGATCACCATTTGTGTCCAGCGTGAAACCAAAAGTCAACAAGGAGTTTCTTTAAGTTCATAACATTCCTTAGAGTGTTACTGATAACATTAAGCCGCTACATGCAAAGTTCCATCTACCCTCCTTTTACTGCATTCACATCACAACACCGCTGCTGTTCGATCATCGGCCCCTCAAGTGGTAGCTGTCGTAGCTAACATTGCTAATGCTAGCACTGCTGTCAATAATGGTAGCTAATGTTAACATCACTAATGCTAGCTAATGCTAGCTAATGCTAACGTCGCTACGCCACCTAATGTCAGCGTTGCTAACGTTAGCTAGCTTTTATTGAGCAGTAAGGTATGCTGGGTGCATCCTGTAACTTGCCCATTCTCAACTTTTTTTTTACCTACCGTATTATTCCAATTGCGTTATACTATTGGCTGAATGACCTTGTCAGAGGCTCAGCTGTCAGAATTTTTACACAGAGATGAACAAAACAATAATTTTGAACCTGAAAAAACATCTTAAAATGTTTAATTAACACTCATAATAATATTTTTAAGAAAAAAAGAATCAATTCTTTATGTGCTGATATGTCCACCGAGCTACCTTCTTGTTGTCAGAACAGAAGCTGGTGAGAGCTGTGAGAAACAATGACCTGAACAATGCTTTAGTGCTTTGCAGAGCGGCAGAGTTTTGTAATGATTCACTGTTCATTCATCACTATCAGAACAACCTTCTAAAGAGAAAGAGTTCATGACACTTTGTTAGTATAAATATTATAGTATTAAGTAATGATTTTGTTTCACACTGTATTATTTGAATTAACGCACTCTCTCTTTGCTACATACGCTCACCAGCAAAGTCTAGTCAATGATAGAATGATAATACACATTAAACATTAAATTCAACATTTAGTGTCTATGGCTCCATCCAGGTATATCATGTTTGATAATAAAAATGATCTTTGAGCTTTTATTTTGAAAAGCACACAAATCAAAAGCCTGTATTAATGGTTCAGCAGCTGGTGTGTGAGCATGTTAGGGTCCCCAACACAGCACGAGACATGTCTGTGTGTGTGTGTGTGTGTGTGTGTGCGTGCGTGCATGTGTGGGTGTGTGTGTGTGTGTGTGTGTGTGTGTGTGTGTGTGTGTGTGTGTGCATGCGTGAAAGCCCAAAGAGCCCTCTATAAAGCCATCTAATTACTAAGCCCTGTGTTAAAGGCGGTGGGTCCTTAGCCGATTAGAGAGCATGTCAGCGCAGACAGGATTGTTAGAGCCTCACTCAGGCTGTGGAGGTCAGGGAGGTACAAACAGTATTAGGGTGTAATGTATTAACTATAGTGGTGTCATCAGGGCTCACAGCTAACAAACATACCTTGGCAAGTGCCTGGACAACTGTTAACGGCAATAAGTGCAATGACTTATGTGTGTGTCTGGAGTCCTCAGTGGCAGAGATGCTGAGGGCCTGATTAAAGGAACACTGATTGAATGTTTTGACCATCAGACACAAATCTTCTATACTTAAAAGTGTTGCTCCTAATATTTCCAGAACATTTTTAGATTTACACTTCCCTCTAGATACTCAGTAGTTGCAGTTCATAGTTCACTCTGTTCCAAACAACTAACTATTAAGCAAGGAAAGTCTGTCTGTGTGTCTGTCTGTATGCATGTACTTAACATATCTCGAAAACTGTTGTGTGATCTAATTCACACTTGACAGGTTTGTTGTTGAGGGACCAAATTTTGTGTAATTTGGAAATGGGACACGTTTAATATTCATAAATGTTGAATAAACAGGGAGCACCACACTGTACAGCAGCAGGGGCATGGCTTTAGCAATCACTTCATGGCTCTGCACGCTGAAGCTGCGCTCACACAACGGGACTTAAAATCTAATAGTGAGGCGGCTTAGCTGAAAAATCGTGCACTTTGTGATAAAAGCATGAAATTTGGTACAGTTAAGGCCAAAGGCAGTCTGAAAAGATTGGATATCGGGCCATCGTGAATTTTCAAGATGGCGGCTGTGGTGGCCATTTTAAAAATGGCCGCCACTGACAACAGTATTTAGATCAACTTTCTTATTTGCATGGTATAAAATATGATGTTGATGATCTTGTTAGTTAAATGTATTTACCATACCTAGTTTAAGGAAGTTTATACATGAAGAATACATATAAATCAATGAAAATTCAGGATGATTGCCACAATCAGCATGAACATTGTAATTGTAATAAAGTTTTTTATATTGCATATCAAATGGTCGATCTCCATAAATAATTATACATTTTATCATGCAGAAATAAAATCTGCAATGTGTAATAAGCCCAGAATCTTCCTTTGTCCTCACAATTCAAGATGGCCACAATTTACGTAAGTGGTGCTAGTTAAAATTAGCTAAAGAGAATTTAGTTTAATTTCAATCTTTTTCCTTAAACTTCACAAATACCTAAGTCTCAAAAAATAGTGACATGTTGATGTCACCTTCAAGTCCTTAAATTCATTGGAAAGATCAGATATGACTTGACAATTGCAACATGCCTCAAGTTCATATTTGTCATATGCTCGGCTCTAGGTAGGCTTACAACTAGATACATAAAACTTACTTTAAAACTTGTTTTGTTATCACAATTAGCTCACAACTAGATAGATAAAACTTATTTAAGAAAAACCCTTATTTTTCCCCCATAGACACCCACATAAATAGTTAATAGTTAGAATTGTCCTCTGCCTCACATGACATTCTACAGGAGGTAATGGCAACTATTGAAAGGTTTATAATCCTGTTCTGTGATCGAACCAGCACATCCACAGACATAGACCAAGCTAGGAGGAAGTGTTTTGCAAAGAGGCACAATGTGCAGTCAATCCCTCCAACAAAGGCTGCCCTAAAGGAGCATGTTAAGCGTGCAGTCTATCAAGGAGGCCATTTATGGTGTCAGATGCTGGTGTCAGCACCAGAGCTTCCTGCTCCTTGTAGATGGGGCTGGTCAAAGGCATCTGAGGGTCATTATGAACCATTTTGGACATGCCTGCCTGATGCAGGCCAGTCTAGCTATGAACTTATCTCCTGCAAATGTAAGAAGGGTTGTGTTAAGGCAGGAACACACCGGCCCAACCGTTGGACGTCTGAAGCGTTTGGGGAGACTCAGACGAGGTCGGGAACAAATATGTTTGGTGTGTTAAGCTGCGTTGGAAGCTTTTGGAGCCGCGCAGATGTTGTCGGCTCCGATTGAGAATGCAAAGTCTGAGGAGGAGGACTGTCGAACGTCTGAGCCATTGGATTCTCTGATTGGTTGTGTGCCAGCTGAATGGCTGTTCTGACTGGCGTGTGCTAACGAACCAGCGCGGTGTGTGGGAGGGCGGAATACTGTGTGCGCTTTGTTTGTCTATGCACTCCGTTTCGTCATTCCCCGTGTTCATGTTTTGCAGTACTGGCAAGAGACTAGTTGTTATGTCCGTTTCAGGACAAATTAATTTGTGTTCGTTTCTTAATGCCTTGCTGCATGTTTCGTATGCAGCTGTTTTTATCTGAAATAGTTAAGTTTCGTTTTGATCGAAAGTAAAGAGAGTTGCGTGCATAAGCCTCTCGTTCACAACTCACAACACAAGCGCCACCTGCTTATTGCATCTCGCGCAAGCGCAGAACATACACGCTACTGTGGAGTAGGCAGCACGTCGAAGTGGTGTGTTTCAATGCAACTTTTCTGCCAAACGGGTCAGACAACAGGCAATGGAGTGGTCGTAGAGTAGTCGGATAAGGCAGTTGGACATCAAGGTGGTGTGTGGGGGCCTTTAAGAAGTGTCAGTGCAAAAAAGCTACCTTAGACTGCACCTCTCTGATACTGTGAAGGGGATCAATATAGTGGATCATATGTGATTGACCACCAGGTTGGTGAGTGTGACTACTTGGTTCAGATCGTAAACGAAAGGCGTGCTTATGCCACGTGAACCTGTTGAAACCTTACTGCGAGAGGAACCAGTCCATGCTCTCGGATGTGAAAACTGTTGCTGTGTTGAACACTTCAATTCATGTAGATGAAGACACTGTCGTTGTTTCGGAGGACAGTGATGTTGTCCCAGAGGATTTTGATGTTACTGTTAGTCCAGAATTTTCTCAAGGTAGGTTGCCAAATTCTAAAATTTTGACTAACTTGGATGTCCATCTTTCTTATTTGGATTCTCCAAAACGTTCTGACAGCGTTGAGTTGATTGATAAGCATCCTGCCCTGTTCTCTGATGTTCCGACACGCACAAACGTTCTTCAGCATCGATGTAGGTGATGCTGATCCTATTAAGCAGCATCCTTACAGAGCGAATCTTGTTAAGTGACAGCTTTTGTGTAAGGAAGTAGATTATATGCTACAACATGGTATTGCTGAACCTAGTGCTAGCTCATGGAGCTCCCCGATACACTCCGTCTTTGCACTGACCTTCGCAAGGTTAATTCTGTTACCAAGCCTGATTGTTACCCTCTTCCCTGACTGGATGATTGTATTGACAGGGTGGCATCTGCAGTTTTTGTTACCAAGCTAGACCTTCTAATAGGTTACTGGCAAGTCCCTCTAACTGACAGAGCTAGAGAATTCTCTGCTTTTGTGACACCAGACGATTTCTGTCAGTATACTGTCATGGCTTTTGGGATGCAGAATGCACCAGCTACGTTTCAGTGTCTGGTAAATAAAGTGTTGAAGGGAGTTGCAGATTGTGAAGCCTATCTTGATGATGTGGTGATTTACAGTTCTTCCTGGTCTCGGCATGTAGCTCAGCTGGAAGAGGTGTTCGACAGGCTAGCTGTTGCCAGTCTGACCTTGAACTTAGCCAAGTGTGAATTTAGACAGGCCACCGTAACATATTTGGGAAAAGTGGAGGCCATTGTGAATGTGAGTTTCTGCAAGAATGTTGCTACTGTTGCGTCCCCTTTGACTAATCTGCTTAGTCCTAAGGTTAATTTTGTTTTGGCACGGTCGCGTAGCACGTAGCACGGTCGGTCAGACTGGGGCTGAAGAAGAACAGAGGCCGCTGACGTCACTCTCCTGC
This sequence comes from Diplodus sargus, assembly GCA_903131615.1. Lineage (NCBI taxonomy): Eukaryota > Metazoa > Chordata > Actinopteri > Spariformes > Sparidae > Diplodus > Diplodus sargus. The sequence continues at coordinate 169,167 of CAEMYA010000815.1, read as the reverse complement.
GCCGCTTGGGATTGCAAATCCAAATTGAATTTTGGAACCCTTTTTGCGGGGGGCGGGCTTTAAAACGAAAAAGCAGTTTACTTTTCAGCCCTGGCACTAAATGAGCAGTCTTGAAGAGGAAAATGAAAATGCAATCTGGATGATTTATTACTCATTTTATTTGTGAGTCACATAATGCAGCTCTGACCTTAAAATGAAAAAGCATTTCTGCTAATGCATTTTAATTTTCAAATTTGACATTTCAAATTGAATTTTGGCAACAATTGGCTGGGGCATCTTTTGAAAATTAAATCTCAAATGTAATTTTCTTCATCATTTTAATTTAGTTACAAAGTGAGCAGTCTTGAAGAAGAAAATGAAAATGCAATCTGGATGATTTATTACTCATTTTATTTTTGAGTCACATAATGCAGCTCTGACCTTAAAATGAAAAAGTATTTCTGCTAATGCATTTTAATTTTCAAATTTGACATTTCATATTGAATTTTGGCAACAATTTGCTGGGGCATATTTTGAAAATTAAATCTTAAATGTAATTTTCTTTATCATTTTAATTGTGTAACAAAATGAGCAGTCTTGAAGAAGAAAATGAAAAAGCAATTTGGATAATTTATTACTCATTTTATTTTTGAGTCACATAATGCAGCTATACTCTGAAAATGAAAAAGCATTTCTGTTAATGCATTTTAATTTGAATTATGGAACAGATTCGCTTCCATAAAAAATAGTGATCAGCTACTGATTCGTCAATATTTCAAAACAACTGTGTATGACGGAGTGGCTCATTTGCATTACATTACATTTTTTATTTGCAAATGGGCCAAGGAAAAGAAAATCTAATAAATTAGGATATAACCAAATTAACAGGTTAAATTCACGTTGCTCTTGATCTTTATTCGCTGTCTCAGTGCCATGCCTCGTGATGGGCAGCCTGCCCTTCAACCTGTCTGCTCTCTCTTGCTCAGAGACACTCCGGCAGTGCAGAAGGCTCGAGAGGAGGAGTATAATCCAAGCAGAGCAGCAGCCCATATTTTGTTTGCCAGATCAAATTGAATGAATGGATGATAGATGGACCGAGCAAACATCCACTACTTTGTTAATGTTTATGTACAGTTTAAAAATGTTCACATCAAAACAATCCAAACATCATTCTGTAAATCAATATAGTTTTTAAATGACAGCGTTAATGAGTTAACCCTGCATGTTATAAAATCTGTCTGCCTCTTGCCCAAAGAGTCTTGCCTCTTGAGACCTGAAAAGGGTATTGGCATATTTAAACAATATGGAAGGATATTCTTTTGAATGTTATTGTTTTTGAAGCAGAGACTGAATTTTGCTTTCATACTGACAGAACAAATTGTCAAAGTACATGTAAAATTTTCAAATAATGGATATCTGGCTTTACTGTGAAACTCCTCATATGAATACTCAATACTCAAGTATACTGCTGTCCACTGAGACAAATCCTTCCTTTGAGGACAACAAAGTAAACATCTTCACGTCCAGTTGCCTAAGACACAGTACTTAGATTTACCATGAATGGGTTGGCTGAGAACCTTCATCAACATCCTCATATAACTAATTTCTCTGGTAATTTCTCCAACAGTTTTCTTTCATTTACAATGATCTCAGCCAGTTTTCTTCTTCAAAGACAGCAGCTTTGTAAATAACATGATGTAACCGGCTGAAAGCCACAGACCACTGGAAGCTAAGTGTTCCAGTTGAGTAGCCGCTTTACTGGGCAACTGGCCACTGGACAGGGGCTACTTCCTGAAAGGTTTGCCCTGTAGTGCCATGTATGATCTATTTTACTTGCTTAAATCCAACCAACACACACACACGCACAGATGCATAAACACAAACACAGATTAGACCACTGCGAGCACGAACACGTCATCAAAATTAAATATAGGGTGAGAGACAATAAAAAAAAATAAAATCCAGTACAATTGCCCTGCAGGAGTTACCAGCTGTTGAAGTGCATTATGTCCAGTGTTGGGTAGTAACGCGTTATTAGAAACGCCGTTACGTAACGCCGTTACTTTATTCAGTAACTAATAATGTAACACGTTGTTTTTAAAATTCAGTAACTCCGTTTCCGTTACCAAACGCTGCGTTACTCCGTTCCTTTTGGTGAGGTTTTACAACGGCACACAGTTCCCATAACATTTTAGCGATCAATAAAGTTTAATTAAATTGAAAAACAAAGCACTTGTCGCCCTCTAGCGTCCCACACGTAATCAAACACGCGCCATGAAGAGGACTGGACAGGTCAGGGCACGGCTTGATGGCGAGCGAGAAGGGGAAGATAAGTTTCTCCTCGAGGAGGTATTTTTGGAGGTTTTTTGCAGTTTGTTTGAATACCAAATAAGAAAGATAAGCTTGCAGTTTATAGCCTATGGTAGACTTTATGGCCTGACTGAAATAAATAGGCACTGAAAAAATACTTTGGTGTTTGTGTTGTTTGCATAATGGATCATATTGCTTGAATGATAGATTCAGTGATGTGGATGCAAATGAATTGAAACGGTTGTTTTATTCAACAGTTTGTATTATTCAGCATCAGTACAGAACTGAAATGACGGCTAGAGGGGAACTCAATCAATCAACCTTTATTTAATGGGCGCAATGGAAAAAAGTTTTACAGTAACTAAAAAGTTACTTTCTCAGTAACGCATTACTTTTTGGCTTAAGTAACTGAGTTACTGAGTTACTTTTTTACAATGTAACTAGTAACTGTAACTAGTTACTATTTTATTTGGTTACTAGCACAACACTGATTATGTCAGAGGTCTTTTCTTCAGCTCAGGGGCTATTTTTGAGGAAGTAGTTTATTGTGGTTTTAAGCAAATATTAGGTTGTTTTCTCTCAGTTTTCCTTTATTCTACATATTGACTGTAGAATATGTGTGACTGTACAGCAGTCACAATTAAAACTAGAATGACACTTGCATACCTCTGTCAAGGCCCAACAGTCCCCTTTAATTCATCAAAGCCTAATCCCGCATAAACTTCTCACATATGAGAGTATATGAGTATATTCCAGACAAATATTAGACACACATGGCCCCTGCAGCCAGTTGACAGTGTGGAGATTAAAATATATCTATTAATGTGAAAAGTTTATGATTCACAGAATGTACCAGGCCGAATGCAAAGAGCAGAGAGCAGAGCCTTATTATCCAGAGACCGGCATTGGCCTGTATACCTCAAAACCCAAAAAAAACCTGAAACATTGTTGGATTGGGTCCGTTACTGGGATTTGTTGGTAACTAACTGGAAATATTACATTTAAAAGAAAAATAAATGGGTAACTAGTACAAAGTGGCCAGGGCAATTGTAATGTGTTCATTTTGATTAAATACTTTGATCAGATATAAAAGGTTTTATGTTTGTTACCCCACATAGGTTACTGTACTCTACATTTCCCTTTCTGAACCTCCCATTTTTGACTGTATACGTTTCCTCTGTCTCATTACATTCTCATCACTTACCACATCATCTACCCTTCACCCACATCCTCCTCTCACCCCAGTGTCTCCTCCTGCCTGTCCTCCATGACATTGGCTGTGTCTCTCTCATTTATCTCCCTCTTACGCCGACAGTTTGACCTCCATTTAATTTTGGCTGCCCACAACCTGACAGTACCTGCCCTGCAGCCCACAGGTCCTCACTGGCTCCCACTGTATACAGAGAGGGATGATTGACGTGCGTGTGAGATTTCATTTTACAATACCCCGACACCGATTACAAGGTGTATGTGAGTGTGTTTGTATGAATATACTCCTCTCCTTCGCTTTTCTGATCACAGTCTAGATTCACATCTCAGCAGCACATTATCTTTCTCTTTCACTACCTTCTTCTGTCTTGAAGGTTCTCTGTCATCCAGCTCATGGTAAATCTAGGTGCTGTGTTGTAGTCAGCTGGACTTGTTTCAGTTTCTTGAACAAGTTTCACCTCTCATCCAAGAGCCCAGGTGTGAATGGTTGTTCAGCTGTCTGGGAAGAGTACTCCGTACAGCATTGTAGGTGGGTGATGAGTAATGTCTTAGGTCACCTCCTCTGTTCAAAGACGGCTGTTCCAGTTTAATATAGATGATTCCTTTACTCCTCTTTCAAAAAGCATCTGTCTTCTCTGGACAAGATGTTTGCATTTCTGGCACGATCTGCTCTGGTTAGCTTGACGCAACCGCGGTCCGTGTCCTCAAAAAAAAATAGACTCCCTGCGTATTTTCCGCAGAGCGGAGTGTTGCTTCTGGAGCACTGCTGGGACATGCCGTGGTGCAGATGCTTGAAACATGAACACTGACGCCAGGGGCGCCGCCAGGGGGGGAAAGGTTAGGACGATTCCAAGGGCCCGGCACTGACGAGGGGCCCTTTGAGGGGCTAATAATATTATTATAATAATGTTGCCCTGTTTAGGCTTTTGAAGTAAAATGTATAATTTCGTCTGTTAAAATAAGCAAATTGAACATGGCTGTCGTTTTCTATAACATTTTTCTCGAATTCTTTATCATGTTGTCATTTACCCCTCTCTCTTTTTGGTACAGTCTGATTCTGGCAGAGCAGGACATGTGAAATGTGTATGCTCAGAGAATGATCAGCTGTTCTAACGTGAGCGCTACCGCTGCCTGCAGGTGTACACAGGAGAAGTCGCTCAGCAGGACAGATGGTGGTGGTGAGGTGAACTGAACTATGAAGTCCGGTTACCAAAAACGCGTGACTCAGTTTTTCCCAAAGAAAGGTATTACTGTGCGTTCAGACCAAAAGCGCACACAGAGGAAAATCCGCCTTGTCTGCCTTGTCCACTCCACCATAAGTCACCCTGTGTCCTTGCTTCTAAATTTAAAGGGCCCGCACGCCACTCGCGTTAAACACCACCACGCACTACTGCTGTAGGAACCCATCCATTTACCGACATCGTTGATCACGGAAAGTTACTTGGTGGAAAAATACCTGATAACTTCCTTTGAGTTACTTGATGCTAGCATGCTATTTAATTACTCTGCATAAATAATGACTGTATTTCCATCTACAAAACGCGCATCTCTCTCCTCCCTCCATGTTGTTTAAGTCGCTGCATGGTCTAACACGTGAGTGAGTTGTCCTCATGCTGAAAACGTGACCTGCTGCACACGTGAAATCACTCCCTGAGACGCAAGAAGAAAGCAAAAATATATATTTTTACTAAGGAAAATGACAAAAATAATAGTAACGCACAGTGACTTGAATAAGTACCTTAATCTGATTACTTGTTTGGAAATATTAACGCGTTAGACCAGTCGTTACTGAAAAAAGTGGTCAGCTCATAATTACAGTCAGGGGCATGGAACTGGGGGGGAAAGTGGGACTAATTACTCAGGGCCCTAATGGGGGAGGGGGCCCTTAAAAAGGCCTGAAATAAAAATGTTGTTTCTATTCTATTTTTTTTATTTCTAAGTAATTAGTGTCATAACTAACTTTGGCAAAATAAATTGGATGAGAGACTTTACTCTGTATAAAAAAATAGTGGAGGCTGTCTGAGGCCCCTCTCACCCCTCACAATACATAATGGTTCAGTCCAACCCTGCAGCTGCAGGAGCGGGAAGATGCATCTCTAAACAGCTTAACAAGCGGAGTGGCTGCTGCTCATCAACATGTCTTCATCCAAGAAAGCCAAAACAGGGAGCCTTAAACGAAAGAAAAAGGCAGAAAGGCAAAGAAAGCAAGGAGAGGGAAGACAACTCCTCACACGTTTCTTTCATAAGAAAGTGACCACAGTTCACAGCTAGCACAGTTTAAGAACAGTTAAAGCTAATGTCAGCAGCTGTAAAGATTGAAGGCAGTCAGACAGTCATGAATCAAGTTTCTCAGTTTGAGCAGCAGCACGTTCCTCATCCTCATCTCATCCCTCTTTCAGTGCTGACTGAAAGTTATTATAACAAGTCATCATTTCACATTGAGGTGAAAACAGGTCAAATGTGGAGCGATATTTAGCTCCTTTCCCAGTAAGCTAGCATGACATGTTGGGTATCCTGTGAGTCTACAGCTGTGGAGATAAATTAGACCTGCATGCAGGACTGTGAGGGAGACAGTGAGCATTAACCACGTAACTGTCATGTTCTTTTCACAAATATGGGAATGATAGTCAAAAATATCATTAAAATGCATATTAGTTTAAATAAAACGGCATCAAACTTTTTCGCCAACCTATACAAGGGCCCAACTAGATTTGCGCCCCTGACTGACGCAATCATCTCCGGCGACCACATCACAGCTTGGGTAGTTCAGATATCAAATCAGATCTTTAAGACAGACTGTGCCAATGTTGGGAAAGTATGGCTCAGGAGGTAGAGCCTTCGTCTAGCAATCTGAAGTTCCCTGCTCCAATCCAGTAAATCAGCATTTCCTTTCAGTTTTGTCGAGTTTACTGTTTCATGCTCCAAAATGCTTTTTATTAGTGTTTGATTTGTCTGTTCAGAACATGGTGGCTTATGTCGGTAATCATCATTTTTGTGCTGGTTTATAGTTCAACCATTTGTGTGGTGGCTGCTACATTTTATGACTCCAGCTGTAGTTTACTACTCTATTTTTTTAGATCGTGTGGTTGTGTCTATCGCGTCCTGTACTGCTTGTCAAATACAATTAAACTGACTAGATCAATTTTCACCAACATCTGATCCCGCTGTCTCTCTTGTCTCTATCATCTCGATCTCCACAGCCTACAGTACTTACACACAATGTACCTCATCTTAGAGGGACTAACCGATTTACATAGTGTCTGTTCAAAACAGGTACACAATTAACTATTGTACGGCATTAAAATATGGTAAAGATATCAACACTAGCAGAACACAAGTACAATAAATTGATTAAGGGGATTACAGATACATCACCTTCAAAAATACCATTTGAAACATGGGTAAACATTTGAATATTTGAGGGAGAGGATCTTTCAACGCCTTGCTTTCAACAATCCTTCTTCCATAAAGGGTTCTTAATGGAACCCTTAAAAATATGGTTCTTCGAAAGCAAATGGTTCTGGGGAGAACCTCACCGTCTTCCAGTGCTGGAGCAAAACTTCGCCGTTATGAGACCGTAAGCAATAAACTGTGTGAGGCTTCCTTAGTAGGTTCAGTGTCTCTGTTGTGCCTAACATGTTCAGCCCGGGGTCTGGATACAATGTCAGTCCAAAGACTATGGAAAAGATGCTGAAAATGTCCTCTAACATTTGGTCAACTTTAAACAGCCGACCAAGCTATGTAAAACAGTGCTTAAAGTCAACTTAAATTGAATTCAAGTTTTGCCTGGCATTGAAGGAGCATGTATGTACATAAAGTCCAGATGTCTCCAGATATGTCCTCACCCATGCTCCCATGCTTGCTTTTGACATCTTCATTGATTTCTGTAAATATTTGCTCATTCTCAAGTTGATTGCACATGTCAAATGTGTTGAAACAGGGGCAACAACATACTGTGAAAGTTGTGTAATGCTCCAAAAACACCAGTTTGGAACATTCCACAGGTAAACAGGTTAATTGGTAACAGGTTTGAGTGTCCTGAGTGGGTGTGAAAGGGGCATCCTTGAAAGGCTCAGTCACTCACAAGCGAGGATCAGGCAAGGTTTAACATTTTGACAAACATGCAATAGTATGAAGGATATTACTAGATGGGCTCAGGAACACTAAATATGTTGTTGGTAAACATAGTTCATGTGCAAATGATTGCATTTGTTTTTTAATCATGTTTCACAGTGTCCCAACTGTTTTGAAATCAAGCTGTTGGTATTGTTTGCCATGACATGACAGGGCTTAAAGCAAACCTTATATTAAGAAGATGCCAAAATCACATAAAAATGTTGCATATGGTGGCTTTAAACATGCTGAAAAATTAAGCAGCAGTTCTAAATCTTTAATAAAGAACTTCATTCCTTTGAAGGCAGGAGCTTCAGGTGGAAATTAACTGAGAAGTGTTGCATGCCTGATTGATTTTCACAGAGAGACCAAACTGAAGTTGAAAGCAATTTGAAGCTGTAAGTAGGTAATGGGCATGAGTGATATCAAGTGTAAATGAATCAAAGCCGTACACCCTGACTGGGTGGGATTCATTTTGCTGGAGGTGGTCAGGTAATGCCATTTTCAAAAGGTAATTCAGTTCACTGCAACACAGCGTTATCTCTGATTATTACAGGGCTTGTGTGCTCTGGGCTGTAATAGGAATAATAACCTTTCTAAGCTTTTCCAATGACCTCTAACTCACTTCCTCGCTCAGCTTTCAAGTAGTCTTCAAAGTAAGGTCAGTTTTATGACTCACAATAGCTCCAATCTCCACTAGTTATGTTTATGTGTCGTCAGATTGTAGGAGAACACCATAACATGAAATAAAGTAATGCAGGTGTGTAAATGCACCCAGGCATTGTTGAATTCATCTTTAGAGAGGGACACTGTGACACGTCTAGCTGCTCTTACAAACAACCAGGGTTGGGAGGGTTACTTTAAAAATGTAGTCCGTTAGAGTTACTAATTACCTGTTAAAAAATGTGGTCAGTAACGTAATCCAAGTACCACAATATTAAAGTAATGTAACTTGATTACTTTAAGTTACTTTTGGATTACCTCAATACTAATGCAAATAAAGACACTGCAGATGTTTCAGGCAATTTTGCAACATCCAAGCCCACAAGGTGGCAGTAGCTACATTTCAACGACCTATGGAGCCCTCGCAAGTCAACGAGTTTTCCAGGATGAAGTCCATGCAAATGTTTCACAATAAAAGCCTAATGAGTTATTTATGCAACAGGACTTTTCATTTGAGACAGACATAGGAAGTCTTGAGTTTGTATTAACAATGTAATGTCTTCATTTTAACAGGGCAAACAGGAGCGAACCAAAACGAGGCTTCGTACTACAGCAGTTAAATTATATCAGAATTAAAAACTTCTGTGATCATTTATTAGTAGTAGTAGTAGTAGTAGTAGTAACAATGACAGCCCGAGCCTGGTTAGCAGGCTAACTCTAACAGAATTTCTGTGTAGCTAGCTAATGTTCGCAGTTTCGCTTACCATTAAATGTTTCTTTAAATTAGATGTGGAGTCCTTGGACGATGACAGTGTGTGCACAGCTGGCTTGCACTGTACAGTGATGTTGTTCCCCCCCCCAAAGTCATGGCGAAATTTCTACGCAGTGAAAGCATTTTTTTCTCTAGCGCTCGAGGCCATAATGAGCCGTCTGGCTTCACTTGAGAGCAGAGCGTCGCTGTGACTGACTTGTCGTGAACTGTAGTAATGTGTGCGCGCGTGCATATGGCATTGCCGCACTGGCAAGTGTTAGATTAATTCATACTTTCACATTCATTCATCATCATATATTTTAATTGTAATCCAACTAATAATCCCAATTTTTTCCAGATGTATCTGCAATCTGATTACGTCTTTTTTTTCTGTAACTGTAGCAGAATACAGTTACTGTTTTTTGTATCCTAATTACGTAACGCCGTTACATGTAGTCCGTTACTCCCCAAGCCTGCAAACAACACTATCAATTCAAAATTTGCATATCAACTAAATAACATAACGTAACAAACGTGTGGATATGTGTAGCTAAGGCAAAAGCCAGACGAGGTGTTTGCTGCGGCCTACAGTTTAGACATAAATTTAGCAAAAGCAAAAGGTTTCAATGGATTTACCACAGACACATTATGTTGGATGATACAAACACACAGTTTAGAGTTTGATTATCACTTTAATATGACTAAAATAACTAGTTTTACAACCCTCCTGGTGGTCATGTACAACCTATTTGCAATACATAATACATTTCACTAGAAACATACAAGGGCCCAAGTTCTTGTTTATAAGCTACGTAATGAGTAAAAACTCATCTTGAACATAACTCTTAATGTGGCAAGTGCCAATACATTTTACCTTACATTGTTTAATGTGTCAGAAAAAACACAACATATCTCATATATTTCAAAACATGCTTTCACAGCTGAAGCATGATTAATGTGCAGGTACACAGTTTTTAAAATCCATCTTCAAACCTTAGTTAGGCGCCTGTATCTACACAGGTTTTGCTGTAATGATTCCTCCTGTTTAATCAGTCCCTTCCTACTGCTCTTTAAATTTATGTGATGGGGTACAACATTAAAAAAATACATTCTCAAGAGTTTATCTGAAGTTAATATAAGGTGTTAGCCTTCTGGTTAAATGAATTAAGCAGAAATCTACCAAAATTGCAGCTGTTTAAGTCTTAAGTTCCTTTGTTGTGTTTCCCTGAGTTCGAAGTCGAGGTGAATTGGTGTGACTGTAAAAAAAGGTCGGGTTTTTTTTTTTTTTTTTTTTTTTTACAAAAAAGCTGTAATTTTATAGACAATATCCACTTGATTTAAAGGGGAATTCTGGAGTTTTTAACCCAACCAACATGTTTTCTTGTTTCCCACTTTTCAAAGGATTTGGAATCAGTCCAGGGGTGCACCCCATTTGTCTGTTATCAGGCCACTGAATGGGCATTTTCATGGGCGAGTTCCTAAAGAAAACATGGTGCTTTTGGCACATTTGTTAAGCAAGAAATGTAAGTCATATACAAGCCATTTTGAGGGAAATAATATCATTACTTGTTAGCCAGGCCCAGGCTTACACTGCTGTAAGTAACCTAGCTTAGAGGTTGGTGTTTTAACATTAGACATTATTGACATTGTATAAAATTGTATCATACATACAATAAACCAACACTTTGATCCCAGGAAAGTGTACTCAATAGGAAAATCTGGACCTGTTTTTTGCTCCTAGCCCAAATGATCTCAGAACAAATCACCCATATTTTCAATCTTTACTTGCATCCCAAGCTGCAAAATTTTAAGCGTTTTTTTTGTCACTGATTTTACGTTTAAATAATCATTATGTTTTTTGTTGTTTTTTTTTTTTAAATGGCTTTGGCTATTTTTAATGGCCTGCTGTTGTACTCAGTATTTCTCCTTGTTACTGTCTTCCTTTTTCTTGTTTTGCTTGACTCGATGTCATGTGAAAGAGAGTCACTCCTCAATGGTCTTTGAGTATAAACAAAGGTTTATTAGTGATTAATTGATTGATGGACATGAAGTCATCATCAAGTTCCCTTACACTGATCACGTGTACCAACAATAACGATATTACACTGGGAATGGAGTGGACTGTATTGAAACAGAGGGCCTATCTATTTTTTTTGTTATCGGTTATTCACTATTCAGGCTAAAGATGAGTGAGGCATGGAGAGGTAAGGTATACATTTACACATCTAAAGATGAGACTATAGTAATTAGATAGCCTTGAGAGGAAAAGTGAGCATACTCCTACTAATGAAAGACTAAAATTAGTGTATATGTTACGTTGTGGTGAAGGCGGAGGCGGGAGGAATAGGCAGATTAGGAGGAAAAAAAAAGTTAAAAATCCTCCAACTTTATGTAATGAGCTATGACACGTCCAGGTGGAAAAGCCATCCGATAACCAATCGGGATGTCTCGTTCTGCTGTCGTCCCTCGGTCAGGTCGGTCCCAGAGAAACACCCGCGTAACTTTGGTTCCTACCAAACGTTCCTTCCGAGATGGCGCTGAAAATGTTGATTGCTGCCGTAGCAGAACACCCGGTCCTCTACGATTTCACCCTGTTCGCGTATAGGGATTAGAGCTTAGATCGGCCCGCAAAATCAAGCCAGACCCGACCCGAGCCCGTGCACGTTGTGTCCGAGCCCGGCCTGCCCGGCCCGGCCCGTTAACAGTATGAGCTGATCACTTTTTTTCAGTAAGGAGTAATCTAATATTTCCAAACCAGTAATCAGATTAAAGTACTTACTCAAGTCACTGTGCGTTACTATTATTGTTGTCATTTTCCTTAGTAAAATTACATATTTTTGCTTTCTTCTTACGTCTCGGGGAGTGATGTGACGTGTGCAATAAGTCATGTTTCAAGCATGAGGACAACTCACTCACGTGTCAGACCATGCAGCGACACAAACAACATAATACAGTCATTATTTTGAGTTATTAAAACATACAAATGGGCCCGGCCGAGGATAGTGGAGGGAAATATCGACCGGTCAGTGTCAGGCTCGGGCTCTGGCAGAGAATCTAAACTCTTATAGGGATCAGTTAAAGACGGCCGATGCGTGGAAGAAGGTCGCTCTAGTCGTTGGTTTGTCTGGTGAGCTTTTAATTGTGTAATATGTTTGTAAGAAAGGAGAGACATTATTGCATACTAGCGTTGCAACGTAGCATGCTAGCATGCTATTTAATGACTTTATCGAGTAACTTTCCGTGATCAACGATGTTGGTAAATAGATGGGCTGCTACAGCAGTAGTTACGTGGTGGTGTTTAACGCGAGCGGGCCCTTTAAATTTAGAAGCAAGAACGAACAGGGTGACAAAAGCGACTTAAGCGACTTAGGTGGAGCGGACAAGGCGCACTAGGCGGACAAGGCGGATTTTCCTCTTTGTGCGCTTTTGGTCTGAATGCACAGTAACTCCTTTTTCCTTTTTCCTTATCACCAACGAGAGCAAACAGGAATAGATGGAGGGACCGAAGAGATCCTCAAGTCTTTAACAGAAGAATGGCATTTTGATATCTGTGTTATAGATGTGTGGTTTCTTTGTTGAACCATACAATATCTATGCAGATGGTTCATGTTACTTTCTATTTTGAAACCTCTCCCACTACATTCAAGACACTCTGACATCCAGCTTTTTGGTATCTGGTGCTGAACTGCAAAACCTGCCAGCAATTAGCAACTTCCGGTGATCCTTTCTCTTGGATCTCATAAAATTGCGGATGTTGTGGCGCCACGACTCAAGGGTCAAAACATCGAACATGATGGCGTACTTGAGAGGATCACCAAGAAGTTTAATTAAAATCCAGACTCTATCTGGACATGTTTCTTTCTGTCACTGTCACACACACACACACACACACACACACACTCAAACACACATGATGCAAATGCGCCTGTCAGGCAAGACAGCTCAGCTCCCCAGCAGGAGTCCACTATAATCCTACAGCCATGTGGTGTGTGTTTGTTTGTGTGTGTGTGTGTGTGTGTGTGTGTGAAGTAGACTGGTGACCAACCTTAAAGCTTACTGTTTGAGGTCTGAGGTGCCTCTTTCAAAGTAAAATATGGCAGTTTTGTGTGTGTGTGTGTGTGTGTGTGTGTGTGTGCGTGTGTGCGTGTGTGTGTGTGTGTGTGTGTGAGAGAGAGAGATGCAGAGATCCATATGTGATTAACACCACAGCTCTGGGGAGAGATAACTGCTGCCAGCTGGTCACCCAGAGAGACAGCAGCACATGTGAACTTTCTGTGTGTGTGGTTGTCCATGTAAGTGTGGATGTGTGCATGCTGCTGTGCATGTGTGTGTACTTGTCTGTGTGATAATCAGTATGACTCACTCTGCTGGACATATTGGTATAAAGCCCTTTAATTTTGTCTGAACAGTAAACCTGATTCTCAGCTGGCTCACATTTATCTCCATCAGATCAGAGTGAAACTTCATTTATTGAAAGAGCAGAAGAAGAAAATGTTTCTTCCTGCTGCTCCTTACTTCTGAGTCACGATGTTTAAATATGGAAAGCGAACAAAGGCTTTCATTCCTAAATCATGGTAAATAAGTGGTGCAGCTGCACACTTCAGTCTGTGAAATGTGAACTGAGGTCTCCTATCTGTTGAACGGCAAATTTTACTGGAATTTCTCTTAGAAATTAATGTTTACTTCCACAGAGAATCTATAACTCAGATTTTCATGGAAACAATTAATAACACGTCAGTGTGAAAACAGTGTGAGCGGTGTTGCTTGTAGTGATGAATCGTCAGGTCCCTTCTGCTTCACAGAGCCTGACTGTGAGTTTCATCTGGATGTTTATCTGTACGACCCACAACTCTACTGTTAAGGTTTGCTCTCGCCGTGTTTCAGAGGAAATGCTCTAGAGGCACTTGGGGCCCTTGCTGAAATTACTGATGCTAAATTGCAGACACCAACCATTTTTTCTGCCTCACTATGTAAGGGGCACACTACATCCTATGGAAGCGCATTGCATTCACTGGATAAAAAAAAACAGCCTTATCTCGAAAAAGAAAGAAAAGATCTTATAATTACGAGATCCTGATCTCATGATTATGAGAAAAGAAAATCCATCAACGGCACCGTTAATAAATATTCCATAAGGTTTTAGTTTAGACTGGGCTTTCCGCCTGAACAATCCTAACGACTTGAGATGCCTGCACAGTGTTGACATATACTAATATTAATACCATTCTAAGTTTTAAGAAACATCAGTATTTCCCAGTGTCTCAAACCGAGAAGGTAGTAATGGCAGATTAACTGCGATAGCGCCATCGTTGCCATTGAGAGAGGATTTACAGCCGTTTCCTTTTTCTTTATCTTATCTCATATTTACGAGATCCTGATCTTGTTATTGCAAGATCTTTTCTCTGACATAAAATGATGTTATGCTGATGACACACAACTATACATAAAAATGGACACATGCCCCTCTGCAGCTTTGCCTCCAACTATCCCACCACTATCAACTCTCATCACCTGTCTGGAGGTGGTGGATGAAGCACAACTTCCTGCAGTTAAACAGCTCCAAAACAGAAATCATACTTGCTGGCACCCCTCCATAACCAGCATTACGTTTTCCGGCAGGTCATTCCCCTCTCCACGTCCGTCACTAACCTTGGTGTCATATTTGACCCTCACTTCACCTTTGAGGCTCACATCAAACGCCTCTGCAAAAACTCCTTCCATCACCTCAGAAATATTGCCAAACTCCAACCCTCACTCTGCTTACCTGCGCCGAGAAGCTCATCCACGCCTTTACTGCAACACACTACTCATTGGAACCCCTAGCAAGAGCATCCAAAGCATCCTACAGTATGTGCAAAACAGCGCTGCTAGGATCCTAATGAGAGTGCGCAAGTATGAAGCTCTAATCTATTTGAATTTACTTCTTTTGGGGATATTTTTCTACAAAATAACGTTCTTAAACAGTAGTTTCTGACTATAGCCAACCTCTTTTATGTAAGCCAAATGTTGGATTTCAGGAAACACATGAGATGGTTGGTTATTTATACAACCTATTAAACACTTAAACAGTATATCAGGCTGAAAATTCCACATTAACAAACATTAATTTTACCTCCGGACATACTGCCAAATGGTCTTTGGTGCTGATTGATTTAATGATTGATATCCGCTTATACAGAGATATGTCTTCACTTTTCGATAACTTTCAAGTCAGTCTTTTGATTCTCCTAAATCCTCTTATCTTTGAAGAATTTCTTTTTTACTGCGCAACGTACAGCAGTAACAGGACATGCATGGAGAAAAACTTTTCCCTCTAGATGAGCATGCTTCCTTTACCTTGCATTCTTTTACCCACTACAACAGGTTTACAAGGAGTCTTCTTGGATCTGGAGTCATTAATAATGTACGCAAATGGGAGGATGTCAGCAATTTCCCTGCTGTGAAGGTCCTGTTTTTCTTTTTGGTCCAGAGGTAGACAGAGTGCTGTGCTGTGTGCTCACTAGCTGCCAGTCCTCCGGTCATGACATTTGATGCCGAGGGACGGTTGGGAGCTGTGTCGGCCAGGGCACAAGCAGGGCAGACATCGCCACGGGGGCCTTCAAGGGAAATGAATGAGAGGAATGCCAATGCTGCTAAATACCAAGTTTGTTTTTATCGATCCACGTATGCCTGTGTGTCTGTGGGTGGAACAGAGATGTGAGTATGAAGTCAGGTGTGAGGTTGGTGTCGATGATAGACATGATGAACATACATAATTCTCTGATACCGTGTTCTAATAATAACTTGAGATCAAACTGATAATTGCTGAGCTACTGATGCAACAAGCTCCATTTTAGTTGGTGTTTTCATGCCTCAACTCTGTGATATATTATTGTGTTATGATTGTTGTCAAAGAATCCCATGTGCAAACACAAACCAACACTGAACTAATCCTACCGAAAAGCTTGATATATAGTTTTCGTCTGTTATAGAGCTCCATTATTGTCAAAAAACTAAACACATAGATGAGCCACACTTTTTTTTTTACCTTGAACACACACACACACACACACACACACACACACACACACACACACACACACACACACACACACACACACTGTAGTTTTTGACTAACACACGGCTCTGCTGCACTGAATGCTCACTGGAACACATTAAAAAATAGCCCCAACAGATTAACTGTTCCTCCTGTCTGAGTGACGTTTGATGAAACCTACAGTGACTGACCAGTGTAGGACTCTCCACAGTATGGAAGGTGTGGTATAATGTCTCAAGGAAAATAAAAGCTCTTAATGCAATGTATGTCATGATATGAAATATTGATATAAAGTAACTTCTCCTAGTAACAGCTACTACAGCCTGAATCATATGTTACTTTGTAGTTAAAAACAATCTTAGGAAGTCTTTTTATATTCATACGATTGTGAACTGTGTGTCCATCAGCAATTAGCTTACTCCGAACAAGTGCAAATATTGTATGGCATGTAGCTACAAGGTTGCTACGTCAAAAAAGCTAGTCTAATAAATACATAAATATACAGCTCTAAATGCAATAATCATATATAAGCACAGGCAAGTTAGCCATCACATCACTCATCAATCTTAAAAAGCGCCCTCATGCACAATAAGTACACGGGCAGATTGTGCATGGGCAGGCTAGTAGGTTGTCCAATCATTTTATACAGAATGAGGTGATCGGACGTGCTTATAACAGGTCTGCAGGAGTAGGGATGTTCAAGCACTACATTATCTGCATCTGAATCTGTACTCAGAGTAGACGGGGTGTAACCTGGAGGTGGGCAGTGCCTATGGCAGAAGTTGTTAATTTGCATTATATTGGTCATAAATTGCTATATTTAGAAAACTACTTACAGAATAGCCTCAGAACACAGCTTCAGAACAATGTTTTTGTCCACAGTTTTTATAAACTTATAATAAAAAACTCTTTGAGGACACCTCAGGACAATTTCCAACCGTGTTTGTGGTGAAACACTGGATATTTTTGTGCTCCGCACTTTGTGGCCAGATCGGCTGCCGTTTAACTGGCAAAATGGACTTGGACATGTCTTAAATGCAATAGGATGCTGCGCTTCAGATTGAACACCATAGACCAGCCCTAACCCTCAATTAGCGGCCCGCGAGAGAACAGTGTCTGGCCCGTGTGGACCCAGTGACACTATGTAATAACCTGCCATAAGGTGAAATAAAGTGTGTTTGGTTAGTATTGTATATTAGTATAGTATTTTGACCTCATCCCACAATGTACACTTGACCCCGTCACACATGTACATGGAAGACGCACAAGCACTTCATCCTCAACTCTGTCAGTCACCAGCTAGCCGACTGCCTTAGCAAAGCGAAATATCACCAGTAGGTCACAATAAATGATGAACCGAGAACAACATGGCTTTTACGAAGAAGCGCAAGGTTGACCAGGAGAACCGTCAGAATCCCATGAAAAGACCAACACAACTCAGTATCAGAGAAATTACATTCATATTGGACGTCACTTCACCTCACTTCACCTCTCTTCATGTCTCATCACGTCACACGCAGAATATTCTTTTCCCTCTCATGAATGTTTAACATGCCTTTCATATGGATTTGAGTCTCTGTGTTGTAGTTGTCTCATGTTGCAGAGGATAGAGATAGGCTGAGCAGTGAGGGGGCATATTGATTAGGCAAAAACTCTGTTTACAATTTCACAATAGAAAAACAGCAAACTGCTCAAGAATTCTGCAACCTTTGCCGGAAGTAAAAGTATATAAGAATAAGCATCAACACATTTCAAAGGAGCAATATGTAACCAACATCATCAGCAGAGTGTGAAGAAACAACCATTCTGACATTCTGTCAAAGACGTCTAAGTTCTGTGTTCCAGATATGTTTACTGAAGTTAGCATGCTAGCCAGCTAGCCCTTGTCCATCCCGTCTCCTAATATCACTTTGCAACTCAAGAGGTGACAGTCTGATAGCCCCAGGGATATATATACGAGCAGCGAGTACACTGCTCAGTTTAATAAGTTAACAAAATAAACTCACAAAATGTCAAGAATGTCTGCACCTCTCTTCCTTACTAAAGAGAAAATGCTACTGTACACCTCCCCTCAGAGTGTTTTACAACACATGTCAGCATTCACCCATTATACACACACACACCCATACACTGGTGGCAGAGGCTACCATACAGGGTGCCACCTGCTTATCAGGAGTGATAATGTTGTTTCTGGGCTCTCTTCCTCAAAGGTGTCGGCGTGTAGTTTGATGATAAAAGAATTCTGCGGAGGCAAGGCTGGTGGAATAATAGAGCAATCTTTATTGAAACAGACCTTGAGCCCTGCGTCTGGATCAGAAGCAGCCGCATTCTGATTTTCTCAAATCTATGGCAAAAGCAATGCCAAAATGCTTTGCCCTCTGCTCTCTCGGAAATCCAACTCTTTGGAGATCCACCAAATGCCACCCCCTGTCTCTTCCTGTGCAAGTGTTTTCAGAGACCCTTTTCCAGTACCTACCCACTTCTTCTAATTGGTCATTTCGGGAAATTAGCCAATAAACAAAAAGAGGAGTTGACCTGTCTCCCTGCTCCTCTCCATAACTCATCTGGCTTGGCTGTGGTCAACCTAAGGTCTTCTCCCCAAATTGACCCCTCTATCCTTCTAAGGGAACATAAAGGTTTGGGCATCTCCCACCATTTGGCATACGAACCGACCTCAGGTTTAGTACTTTACGATGGCTAACCTTTCACACTGATACAGTTGGAAAACCACCCTCGACCCCTTGGGGCTGTGAGTCTCACTCTGTCTGCATTCCTTAACTTACATAACGAGAAACAATTAATCATGGTTCAGTCTAAGCTAAGTAAACTCAAAAATCCGAATGTGTTGTCATCCAGATACCTCAATAACAATTCATATACACTCACACACCAATGGGAAGATCCACTGGTCTGTAATCCTGTTGCTGTCACAAATAGATGAACAGAGACGGTGGTAATCATGTATTTTGGTGTTGATTATTTTCAGATGATCAGATGCAGTTCATGAATAGATCTGTATTATTGTGAGCCAAAACATAAACAGCAGTAGATTGCATTTAGATTGGCAGTGCACATGTAGCTGTACTGTAGTTAAATCCTCACTCTGGGTTATGTAAGGCAATTACAAACGCAATGCAACATACAAATGCAAAGCTTCAGTATTATTTACTTCAGCTGTTATATAAAGCTTTTCTCCTGATACAAAGACTGACTAATCAATAAAAGAAAATCCAATTTCCATGCCTGGGTGGGACCTCGAGGTTGTTAAGGCAGAAGTGTTGAAACGGCTGGAGCTCCTCTTACTCAGTCCAGTTTCTGTGTCAATTACAAAGTTCCTGACAAGATCAATTCATCCCTGAAAAGCAATTGGATCCAATTCAAATGTGAGTCTGTTGTAGTGTCTGGAGAAGACAAAAAGCAGGAAGAGAGATGTCTGTCATCACTGCAGAGTGTAATGGGGATGTACTACAGCACATTTACTCTAAGTAATACAGCATTATTTCATTGAACTAGACGCCTATTTTTCTTCTATACCTCTGCTGGAGCAAGAAAGCTTTTTAAAGGTGGAATATGTAAGCCTTTATAGTTTAAAGCATGAAAAATCAACCAATATTATTGACAGAATGTGAAGAAATAACAGTTTTGATGTTATGATGTCAATGTATTGTCGCACAAATATCTACTGTAGGTAGCATGCTAGCCAGCTAGCCCCAGCCAGTAAAAGTACAAAGCTCCTGTGGCAGCAGTATAAACAGGAACACACCCCCTCTGCTCTTAACCGCTAGCTGCAGAGCTAACTGAGCTATGTAGCTAATGGCAGCTACAGTCAGCAGCATTAAGTAGCTACTCTGGTGATACGTTGGTCTGGAGTATGAATTCGACATGTGGGCAATTCTTACATGTTGCATCATCATAGAAGATATAGACATATTTGTTTCATGTGTTTGCAAGGTTTTTGGGCACACAGATACAATTTGTGTGTAAAAAAGTTTATATCATCTGCAACTACAATGTAGTTCATATTCACAGATGCAGATGGATCACATGCAGAGAGTGGGAAAGTGGCAAGTAACCATTACAAGATAAGGAAGAAAAAAACAGACAGATTTCAGTGTTCACAGCAGAGATGATTGTACTATTACATAGTAATTGCCCTACACTATTCGGAAAATGTTTAATCACAAACAAGTCTGTGGGAGATTCCCTGAGAAAAAGAAAAAAAAAACGGGAGGACTTCCTTTGCCATTCAGAAAACAGTGTGAAAGCACAGGAGTACTCTGGAGGTCAAAAAAAAAGAGAAGAAAAAAGATTCAGTTGTTATAACAAGAATAAAGCTTCGGTAATGTGGACTTAGGTGTAGGTTGGCTCCCACTGGGACACCCAGAGAGCAAATGAGAGTGTAAAGACTCCTCGGAGCAGCTGGTGAAACACTTTTTACTCACTTATTCAACTTGAAGGAACTGACAGGAAATGGAGCATAACAGTCACAAGGAACATCTATAACAAACAGGAGAGGGTAGCAATAGCTTACAGCTTCTCAAAAACCCTGACCCCTCTCTACTATTCGTGGTTGTAGTTCACGCCTCTGATTCCTGGGTGGAGATGGGCCTCTACCAGCGTGATGTCACAACCCAGAAACTTCACCCCGTGCCTACTTCTCACAACACCTTTGCTGTGGTTCTAGACCTGCACGAATGGCAGCACTGGCTGGAGGGCTAAGAAGAGGCATTCCAGATTTGGATGGATCATATAAACCTGTCATGCCTATGATCCAATAAACGTCTGAACTCCCGTCAAGCCCGTTGGTCCCTACTCCTGAGCAAGTTCAACTACACCCTCTCCAGAGGAAAACATTTTTTTCATTCCAGCTCCTTTCGAGACAGCTACAGTAAAGCCATTCCTAAAGGAACCTTTCACTTTGCTTCTGACAAACAACTGTCATTATTTGATTCACTGCTTGTGGAAAATGTAAATGTACTGTAAATTTTGTGTTTCACCAAACCACCAGTGCTGTGAAGATTGTTTCAAATGTACCCAATTGTCTGACTGATTAATTTATTGATCTGAGTTCATTATGTTATTGTTGCGATGTGAACAAATGTGTGTGGTGAGTAACTGAGCTGAGTAACTTATTGATGATTCCACCTCATTAAGGCATTCCTTGAGTGGGTTGTGTGTTACAGCAGGTTAATTAATTTGTTTTATACCATGGTCAGGGGGAATAATCGATTCTGATTGGCTGAAGGGTGTCCATTAACCCCTGATATACGGACACCTACTAAGTAGTTCCAGTCAAATTGTCCGTTTACCCGTTCTAAATCAATGCGCTAACTGGCGTATCAGCCTGTCTCTTAAATGAGTAACCATAGCAACGGGAAAGCAGTCAAAGCCTCTGTTTACAATTTATTGCAACACCGCAACAAAATAACAACAATGAGTGACTTTAACATTTCTTTTAACCTTTTTGGACAATATGACAACTTTGATGACTGGGATGCAGCTGAGGAAAGAGAAATTGAAAAGAAGAGAGAAACGGCACAAGGAGTTAACAGCGGGAGAATTAAATCAAATAGAAGATGAAAAAGATGAGATCAACACCAAAAAAACAACGAAATGGGCAGTTAATATACTGAGAGACAAAAACAAATGGATTACAACTTTGAAAACTACACCGCGGATGCTCTTTATGAGACTCTGCAGGAGTTTTATGCCGCTGTCCAGTCCACCAAGGCAGGAGGGGAGTACAGCATAGCCAGCCTAAGGAGTCTGAGAGCCGCTATTAACCGTCATTTAACTGGAATCAATGTCATAACTGACACCAGATTCAGGACCAGCAATGCCGTGTTTAAAGCCGTACTTAAACGGTACAGGAAAAGCGGTAAAGATACCAGCCTCCATCATCCCCATCAGGTCTCTGAGTCGGACCTTCAACTTATCAGAAATTCCGCTGCACTGTCTCCTGATACGCCCGTCGGCCTGGTCAGAAAAGTCTGGTTCGACATCCAACTGTGTGTGGCTCGGCGTGGCAGGGAGGGCAACTGGGAGCTATCCATGGCATCTTTCATCCTCCAGAGAGACGAGGATGGGGTCGAATATGTCAGCCTGGCGCACAATCCACAAACTAAAAATCACAAAGACCCGAATGACCCAGAAAAGGAAAACCTAAGAGGGTTTATGTTTGCCAGGCCCGAGGATCCGCTGTGTCCAGTGGCAAGTTTTAAAAATATATTTTTAAGTGTCCATCAGATGCCAACTCTTTCTACCTCCACCCGAAGCGTGCCCTGGCCTCCAACGCGTGGTACAGCCGGGAGCCGATGGGTGTCCACTACCTCGGGAACATGCTGAAAAAGATCAGGGAAGAGGTGAATAGGCTACATTTATGGCTAATAAAGAAATAAGTCTAATAATTGTGTATGGTAGCTACTAAATAGTAGAGGTGGGTGCAATTCATCGATGTGGCGATGCATCGCGATGCCTCACGTGACGATTTAGCATCGATTAATTAACGTCGATGCTTTGCCTCAAGACCGGAACAAAAAACACGTAACCGGAAC
>CAEMYA010000815.1:120987-145614 GCA_903131615.1 Diplodus sargus | reverse complement strand
GAAAAAACTTTTCAGTCAAAAGATTTTTTTTGCTTTAATCCATGAGTTCAGTTAAATTATGCACTTTTGTTCAGAAGAACGCAATTTGTTCCCTTGGAATATGGCAGCTTTTTTGTTAAGTTATCCCATCCATAATCCAGACTGAATAAGTTGAATTATTTAATTTTAAAGAATGCACTTTTGTTCCCTATGGCAGCTTTTTGAGTTAATTGATAGGCTATTTATTTACAAAAGTAGCCACAGATGAAGACAAAATCAATCTTGTATGGAAAAAAGCATTAAAAATAGCAATAATCGAAGAATCGTGGCACAAATAATCGAATCGAATCGACAATCGTTATAATCGAAGAATCGAAGCTCCCATAATCGTAATCGAATCGAATCGTGAGGTACCCTTGTTGGAACACCCCTACTAAATAGCCTCCCTCCATCCCCATAATATAATAAATTCTTCTTCGGCCTCCGCGACGTCCATTAATTCCTGATAATGGACACCTCGTCGGGCATTATCCCTTACATAGAGGTTTGTTCTGATGGTAGTGAGTGTGCATGCGTGTATGTGTGTGTGTGTGTGTGTGTGTGTGTGTGTGTGTTGGCGCATGTGTGTATATGTAGGCCTATATGTGGTAGACTGATTTAGAGTTTATAGATTATTACAGAATTTAGTTTTTTCATGCTTGGACGATTGTTCAGCTGCAAGATTACATGATGGTATATAGTTCTTTATGTTAAAATATATATGAAATAGTGCTGCCAACTTTTCAATTTAGTTTGGAGGGAAATTCAATGTCAGTGAGGTCAGCACATTACCCACCGTGGAGTTAAGGAGTACAGCCCTGCGTGGGACTGTTTTGTTAATTCTGCTTCACTTCTGACCATTACCGCCCACACCCACAAACACTCTTACCATTCACTCCCTCACATGAGTTCCATTCAGTTTGGGCCTATGGTTAACAGTACTCTACTGATAGTGAGCATCTTTTCTTGTAAAAAGCCCAGTCTACTGGGTATTACCAGGGCTGTCACAGGCTTAATAGTTAGTGGGAAAATGTTGACACCGTGGAAACTCTAGTTAGCTAGCAATCGCAGGACCTGTTGTTTATTTTTTGTCAGCAAAGTTAAAACTGACTGCTCCTGCAAATGATCATTTGTGTTGGGTCCCACAAAATCCCAATTCCTATGCCAATCTCTAATCAGTGGCATAATATTCATGTCAAATCAATAATCTTAGTCAATGATGAATTAGTTTGGTTGGAAAGCAGACCTGCCAACCTCCACATTCAGAGCCTGAATCAGGAGACTAAATTTAACCAGACAGATTTAAAATCTGGGGATTACATTTATTTGTAATTTTGCATAGGGGATGGCACTGTTGTGCAGTGGTTAGCACTGTTGCTTGACTGCAAAAAGATCCTGGGTTTATGGACAGCTGGGGTGGGCCTGTCTGTGTGGAGTTGGCATGTTCTGCCTGTGTCTGCTTGAGTTTTCTCTGGGTACTCTGGTTTTCTACCACATTGCAAAGACATGCAGGTAAATTGGTTACTCTAAATTATCCATGTGTGAATGGGTGTGCGTCTCATCATTTCAAGATAACCAACTATCACTCCTGCCTGCCTGCACTGTGGTGCAGAAGAGAGAGGAAGATGCACCGTGTCCTCTTTTGGTGCCATTGTCAGTTATAAAAGTGTTTTTCACTGTGAGAAAATGGACCTGTGGCATGGGAGCATGTGGAAAGCGTGGACTGGGTGAGTCTCATGGTCAATGCTTGAAAGTTGCCTGCCCTGTTAAAAGTTGCAATTACCCCCATTTTTAGGTTCCAGGCAGCTAAGCTGCCAGGACATTATTGTATTCTGAGGAATTCTTTCTTTCTTCTTTCTTTCTTCCGAGGAAGTCATACTTCCCAAGGGCGAAAACTCACCAAACTTTACAGAAATGTCCAAAATAAATGTTTAAACTTTAAAAATACCTACAAAATCAACAGTACATGCTACAGTTTTGAAACTTTCACCAAACTGTAGCCCCAATACTGCTGAAACTTTAGTCCACTTAAACTTATTACAAATTATGAAGTCCATCACTCAGTTTTTTTCAAAACCTTTAAACTTATAAAATCTCCTCCCACAATTTTTGCTCAATTGTCACCAAACTTGCTAGAGAGCATCTTCAGACCGTCCTCCACAAAACTTGTTTCTCGGATTTTTGATTTATCAAAAATTAAGCCTACAGTGCATCAAAATGTTTGACTGTAAACAGTACTGTAAACATATACTATCAAATTCTTGCTTAATACATTTTCAATCTTCCTGAAAAAAATTTAGAATATTTTGGAGTCATGGTTGATGAAGTTTGGCAAATATCAAAATTTTATCTCAAAAACTGAATTTTTGAGAACATTTTCAATTCTGCTCTCGTGGGAACAACTGGAGTCAATGTAAGAGTGGCATTTTTAAACATCAGATTTTCTCTTATGAAGCAAAACACTTCGAGTTAAAAACAAATCACCAACATTTCCATGCTGTCAACAGAATGCAGGTAACATAATTTCTGACATTTTGACCATTTTTGAAATCTGCCTTGACAACAGCTGCTCGGACAGTGACAGTCAACGAATGAAGCTACACAGCAGGTCTCACTTCCAGTCGTAGCTCAGTGAGTTAGGAGCTGGTTCTTGGTGTCGGGGGTTGTGGGTTCAAGACCCAGCAAGGATGACGATGATGATGACGACAGATCAAAATGTCAGATGTCCTCAACATGAAACACAAGACAATTGTCCTGATGGTGGCATCACAGCAAGCCTCTAAATTAAATAAAAACAAATAGCTTGGACCGGACCATGGGTGAAAGCTAAGTCTCATGCCAGATTACCTCAGCTGTAAACCCAAGCCGATAGTCCTGATGGTGGCGCTACAGCAAGCATCTAAAACTTAAAGCATTGAAAATTCATAACAAATCAACCTGCTAGAACTTCACACTTTCATCAAACTGTGGGGCTACAGTTTGATGAAAGTGTGAAGTTCTAGCAGGTTGATTTGAAGAAACTTTTGTACATTTAAACCTATTAAAAATTATGAAGTCCATCACTCTGTTTTTATTTAACTGTAAAACTTATAAAAACCTATAAAATCTCCTCCCACAATTTTTGCCTACAGTGCATGAAAATGTTTGACCGTGAACACGACTGTAAACATATACCTGCAAATTGATAAATAAATCTTCAATGTTCATGAAAAATTGAACATTTTTTAGAGTCATGGTAGATGATGTTTGACAAATATCAGAATTTTACCTAAAAAACTGAATTTTTGAGAACATTTTGAATTCTGCTCTTATGTGAATAATTGCAGTCAATGCAAGCAGCATTTTAAACATGAGTTATTCACTTATGGAGCAAATCAATCATTGTTAAGAACACATTCCCAACATCTCCATGCTGCAATATGTGTATTTTCAGATTTTTGTCCTGATAACTGAAGTTTCTACAGTGGTTTCAAATCTGCCTGCACAACAGTGAATGCCTTACTCAATTTGTGAAGCCACTGCTGTATAGCCACTTGCCAGTTAGCTCAAAGCGATAGATGACAGTCTTTGGTTCCAGAAGTTGTGAGTTCAAGCCTCAAGTGGTCCAAAATGAACATTGTTGTCTACTGTCTTGTCTTCCTGTTCTCCTGTTTGTTGCTCAGAATTGCCTAAATTTGCCAAAAATAGCCCGGACCCGACCCATCGCTGCACGGCAGCTTTAACTACAAAATGTATTTTCCTGTAGATTTAACGGAATACATTTAACTCTTAGCACCCCAATACATAACACTGTTCCATGTATTCCGTAACGCTGCAAGCCTATGTGTAATTGAATCCTGTCCACATGGAATTCTAGGGAGTAACGACAAGGTACAGGAAATGATTTGTGCCTACAGAAATTAGTTTACAAGATAAGAGATGTGCACATATACTTTTTTTTGTTTTAGGCATAGACACCTTTATTTCAACAGTGGATAGATTTTTTGTGAAATAGGAGAGGGGTGTGACATGCAGCAGGGAATCGAACCAGGGTCCACTGGGTTTGCAGCATGAGCACTAACCACTTGACTACCTGCGCGCCCTGACACACATACACTATGTGACCTGGGTATAGAGATTGTGAAAGCTTTGTACGTAATAAAAAAATGAATATCACAAGAATTGCTCAGAATATTTTGTTGATTTACATCTCTGCTCTAATTTTTCTTTTTCTTGCACATACACTGTAGGTTTCCATATAGCTTTTGTGCAGTAGTCAATATAGCAATAAGGCAACACCAATAAATAGAAACACATGACCTCACTGTTGCTGTCTTCTAAAACCATTTCCAAAGAAAACCAGGACACATTTCTGTCACAATGTAAATGAGCGCAAAATACACTGTTTATAAAAAGCTTATATTTGACCTATAGCTATCTGGGTACAGATTATAATAATAATAATAATAATAATAATAATAATAATAATAATAATAATAATAATAATTTCGTTTCGTTTCGTTTCGTTTTCATGTCCGCTTGTCCATGCGGGTCGCGGGATGTTGCCGCTTTTTCCCCCTGAGGGGTTGCGGGGCTTACTGGGGCCAAATCCAGTTTCACACAACAATAATAATGTATTTAATTTGTAAAGCACTTTACATTTAAATAAATCTCAAAGTGCTACAAGAAAAGCACCAATAAAAGAAAACATTATTATTATTATTATTACAAGATTATGTTATATGCCGAGAAGTGTACACAGCCAACCACAGCTGGCATTCTGATTCAGTATACCTGTTGCTTCCAGGGCACTTTGTTTCATTCTTCCATTGAATAAAATGTGTTGCAGAGGCAAATGCAGCAGACCTTGTACTGATTATACTAATTTTGTTTCCTGAAAACCTATTTCAGACACAAACATTGGAAATGTACTTTGGAAGTAAATGGATGTTATTTTTCAAATCTGTGTGAACTACCCTGCAATCAGACCCCTTTACTCAGTGGATGTTGTTCTGTTGTCTTTTATTGCAGCAACTGTGAAAAATGATATTTGAACTCTTCAGTGCGGCAGTAATCCACAGCTTGGCACTGTGCTGAACCAGATGACGTGCAGTACGGCAGCGACACAGGCTGGCTTTAATGAGATTCTGATATAATACTATACAGCCGCCAGCCAAACGATTCCAACCGCGCGTGCGTGTGTGTGTCTGTGGCCATGAGTTATGATTGTCTTCTGCATACACATATGTGTTTATGTTCAACTTTACTTTATGTAATCACTCTGATGCTTTTAAGCAGCATTAACAATAAGAGGGCTTGGCGTGACCTTTAAACATAGGAGATGCTAAGATGCCTGCATGCATTTCAAGCAGACTGCTCAGGACTTACATAATTTCACAGGCCGGGCCCTTTCATTTGCCTCATTGTATATCTCTCAATCTTTTATTTTGTACTGGAGACTTTTGCATTGAAGATCACTGAGTTGTTGCATTTGACAAAATCAAGATAAAATAAATCAGAAGACATGCAGCAGGTTGTTTTAAAGACCATTTGGATGAGTCCTTCAGTGTCTGTTAAAAGAATGTGGTTGGTCTCGAGGTCTGAATTCAAACAATGAGGCAGCCTGTGATATCTGTGAACTCCCGGGACCCACAGATTTCATTCCCTAATGTAGTTTTAATCTCTTTATTTAAATCTGCAACAATCATAAGTCAGATACTGTACATGAGCAATTAGAAACTTGTCACTTGTAATGACAAACCAACAGAGAATAATCACCAACTCTGCCTTTAGCTTCTTTTAACGCACTCTTTTAATTTCCAGCAACAGCAGGTAGCTTCTTCAAGCAGAAGGCTCCGATAAACCTTCTGTACACTTCCGACCCTAAACAGCAGACACCAGCTGAGGGATATTTTTCAGTTAGTAAATACAGGGCTTAAACTAAAAGGAATATTGAACTTGAATCAATCAGGAATGTAATGTTTCTTATTTCAAAGGAATATAGGCACAGACCTTTATACTAAAGGCTCGCTTCTTATTGTACACAATAGTATTACTTCCTGAAGCAATCTGCATACTTCCTGCATCAACAATTGACATCAAGATGTCATACTGCCACCTACAGGCAACACATATGTCAACATCTATAAGCATCACAGTCCTGACTAACATTCAAAATATCTCAGTGGAAAACCAATGCATTTCTCTACATTTTCCTTCTTAAAAATACCGTACATTAGGCAACCATGACTTAAACAATACAATCTCAGATATCCAAGTTTTTAATACAACCTTTAAAGCCCCCCTTCAGTCAGTTTCTCTTCCTGTCTAACATCACCATTCTCTCTCAGACAAAGAATGGTTACTGGGTAATAGTCATACATAGTTATTACCATGGCAACCAGACTGCACTTCTGGCAAGATCAAAATCACCAGTATAGATTAGTGATAGCACTGATATTGACTTGAAAAATAACTTTATTTTTTCAGCTAGTTATGCCTAAAATCAAAAGTGCATCAGCAGCACTAAACAACCAAGAAAGACAAGACAAAGAAAGCACAACAAAAACAAAACCACACAAAAACAAAAACAAACAAACAAAAGCAAACAAAACCACACAAAAACAAAAACAATAAACAAAAAAACCCCAAAAAAACAAAGTCATTACAGTCAACATTGTGTGACGATCAGAAAGAGAGCAGCAGCTCTCCTGCCCCGCCCACACAGCACAGCACCCCTCCCTCCGCCCAGAGCGCTGAGAAGGATTCCAGATCATCAACAGTGTGATAATATGCATGTTCAACCCTGATACGTGCAGCCAGCAGCCCCTCCATCACCTCCTCCCCCTCAGTGCACCCTGAACCCTTTTATCTATTCTACCTGGAGATCCAGATCGCTAGCTTCGCAATGGCAAACAGAACATTCATCAGAATACAAACCTTCTTTTTCCCCACCTTGTATTTCGGACCATAAATAAACAAATCCAAAGAAAACTGTGCCCCAAAACCGGTGCACCGCTACTTTAACACTCCCAGCAGACCAGCTAAACGGGGACACTCGGTGAACAGGTGAACCAGAGATTCATCCTGCGCACAGAACCGACAGCCCCTCCCATGACCAGGGTCCAGGTGTGCTATGTGTCTATTCGTAGCTATTACTCCGTGTATAATCCTCCACTGTAGATCAGCTGAACGCTTTTCTACAGGCAGCTTATATGAGGACCTCCAGCTGACCCTAACCCTAAACCTGCTCCTGCTCCCTGTCGATTACATTTTGAAGCATACTGCACTTCTTGCAACACCCCAATCAGTAATATCATAATGACAATGGTCCATTCAGGAAGGATCAGTGTAAACAGCAATGGCATGAGAAAAGACTCATGAAAAATTCTATAAGTTTTCTTTACTTTACTTTTTACTTTACTTCTTTACTTAACCGCTTAAATTATTGCGTGACACCTGCAAATAAGATGCGAAAAACAAGTAGAGATAAACTGGTCAACTAAAATTAAATGTGATAAAAGAGAATTCTAAAAAAACTGAAACTTTGTTAGTTAAGCTACCTGCTGTTGCTGGAAATTAAAAGAGTGCGTTAAAAGAAGCTAAAGGCAGAGTTGGTGATTATTCTCTGTTGGTTTGTCATTACAAGTGACAAGTTTCTAATTGCTCATGTACAGTATCTGACTTATGATTGTTGCACTTGTTATACTATTAAAGGGACATTTCTAGTTTATTAGAACTTGGGTTAGTCATAGTAACTAAACCTCTTCTTATATATTTTTTTTTTAACTGAAATTGAATGTACCTGAAATCTCACCTTTAATCCTGCGGCACAGTACAGTACAGTATGTCAAAGCTAATCATTATTCATTTACATATAATTCAACTTTTTGCCTTAGTTTTCTGTTCCAAATTAGTTTCTTGACCCACCTTGGTTTACAGATATTGCAGGGTTTCCAGATCTTGGTAATTATTAAATAACATGGCAATAACAGGCATATGGTATCTTACCATTATTGTTTTATAATATACACATTTTTCCCCCCCATGTTTATTGATGCAACTTATTAAGGTTATCTGAGTAATTTTGTGTTTGTGTGTGTGTGTGTGTGTGTGTGTGTGTGTGTCTGTCTGAGTGTGTGTCTGTGTATGTATGTGTATGTGTGTGTGAGGGTTAAAAGAAAATAAATAATGGCTCCACTGATCAACTGAATTCACTGAGTGAAGGTCTAAAAAAGTCAGCAGTACTCATTCAATTCATAATCAAACATGCTAACCTATCATTTTATTTGCTTTATAAGAACACAGAAGAGCTTGAGGCAGGTCTTGATAGGCAAGCGATGAAGACTGCCATCATTGGTGACCAGTCCAGCCCAGGATGTGACCACAAGAGAGCAACCATCGTGGTCGAAGGAACCAATATCCTGGAGGGAATGGATATCGCAAGGGGCTGTGCTTGGTTGATGGACATAATATATGCCCTGAATCTGAGGTATTGCAAGGAACTTAAATGTATTTTTGAAGTGTTTCAGAAGCTGTTCCTTGAGCTTGTTGAACTGAAAGCCAGTGCAAAAGTCATGGGTCTCAAGAACAGCATATTCTGAATATTCCATATGGCAGTACAAGCTGCTGTAGGTCCAGCTGCTAATGAGAAGTGTCTCTGGCATTCTTGTCCATAAACAGTGACTCCACCACAGACTCCGGTCTCATGCAATAAGTGATGGGCGGATTCAGTGGGGGATGGGCATGTAAGGACAGACTGATTGACAGGAAGGCTGTCCATACTATTATTATCTTCCGCCGCTAAAATTGATTGGATGAAGTTACTACAGCCCTAACGCTGCCAGAGACCATGGATTTTTTTTCCTTTTTTCCAAAGCATTTTATATTTTGATCATTGTCTGGATGTTAAGACATTTTATACAAATACAATAAAAAATTCTTAGTTACCAACCCCAGCTTTAAAGCAACAGCTAGTCAATCATTCACTGTCTCCCGACATTGGGCGTCTTAAAGCGAAACTCTTGCCAAAAAGCAACTGAGGCTTTATTTGGGATTGAATATGAGTCAAATCTTCGTGTAAAAGCATAATTACGACGAAAGAGGCACTTTTAAGATTTACCGTAGTCTCGGTTTTGGGCACGTTCATTTTGAATGGGAGAGTTAGGGGCATGACACGCTAGCATCAACATCGCTATTTTTACTCAGTGGAAAAAAAAGTGTCGATCCCTGAGTGCGACCTGACAGGCAGGAGAGTAATGGTGAACCGCTCCTTAAGCCTGCCTGTCAGGTCGCACTCGGGGATCGACACTTTTTGCCTGCCCTGACAGCGACGCGCAGGAGATGCAGCAGCTAACGTGAGTAGTTCAAAAACCTTCTTTTTCATAAACTCTGTGTACACAAACAATGTTCTCAATGCTCGTGTTCATGTGTAGAGACCCTGGTGATGCTATGAGCAAAGTTTCATGTTGTGTAGAGCCTTCTTAGTGTTTTAAAAATAGCAATGTTGATGCTAGCGTGTCATGCCCTTAACTCTCCTGTTCAAAATGAACGTGCCCAAAACCGAGACTACAGTAAATCTTAAAAGTGCCTCTTTCGTCGTAACTATGCTTTTAAGCGAAGATTTGACTCATATTCAAGCCCAAATAAAGCCTCAGTTGCTTTAAGAAGTACTCACTAACCACATTAATAAATCACACACTTTTACTTACAAGTCTATTGTGTTGTTATTCTCGCCGGAGTCATCTGGGAAATATTTTTTTTTTCTGTTTTTCCAGTGCAAAAGTTTCTCCTTCTGAAAACACACCCAAGGAAATTGTTCTTTGGTTGAAATGTGCTTTTCAGAGGAAGACTGACTGATTTGTGCCTTTGAGGATCAAACTTCAAGGGACTGTAGATGTAAGTGCAGGAAGTTTTGAGATCGGAGAGGCTCTGGCACATCCTCTGATAAAAAATTTAAGTGTCGACGTTCAGAGAAAGGCCTCGAGAAACGTTCCTTTCCAATTCATCTGCTAGAAAGAATCATCTCTTACCTTCCATGGAAATGTCTAACTTCACTGGCTTCATTATCCAGCAGGGTTTGAGCTGCTTTCTTGCTAACAGTGTGCCTCAGGTTTCTGCTTTGGTGGAAATCAGCAGAGGAATATTTTTCGTGCTGTAGCCTGGGAGACAATTTACTGAAACTGAACTTGCTCTTTTCCAATTGCATTTTCATGCACCTAAGTGCAGGTCAAGCTTTTCTCTCTGCTCTGGTCTGAGCTGCACAGCCTGCTTATGTCTCCTAGTTCTGCAGTCTGCCTGTTGAGCTGACCTGGTTAGACAAGTCATCTCATCTTTATTTGTTATTCGTTTTATCATTTATATTTAATACTTCCTCTCCTTTACTTGTTTATGTATTAATCCTAGACACACCCCAGATTAGACACTAGTGGTGGTGATGAGAAATAGAGCTTGATGTGGGACAAGATCAGCAACTTCTGATTGGGGTTGGCTGGATATGGCCAGGCATCTGTGGTTGCGGTGGTGCAGGGGAGAAGGTGTCTTGTGTTGTCTTTGTGATGATGAAATGACAGCACAGAGAGATAGAGAGAGCACTAGACAATTTGACAATTTACAAATGATGGAGGAGAGAATAGGAGATTAGGGCAAACGCCAGACTCTGTTTATGATTTAGAAGGCATGCATAGAGTCAGTCCTGACTGAACTGTTGCTAATGTCATGTAGAGAGCAGGAATGCAAATTTAAAGGAGTTTCAGAGATGTTGAATGAGAGTTAGAGACATTTCAACTTCTCAGCCTTCAAATAGCTCATTTCAGATCATAAAAGCAGACAGCTTCTCAGCCAGTGTTTCATAATTATTTTATGTAGGTTACGCCTCTAATGATGGCTTCTTAACTGAATGAGCGATTGCATTTTTAAGATGAAAGGCCAATTCCTGATGAAAATAAGCTATTAGCGACTGATAGAACAAGCAGAGTAACATACTGCCTTACAAAATGAGCTTGGAAGTATGCCGAGTGAACTGGAAGAGGCTTTATCTTGAAAATAAGTCATCAGTTTCACCAGCAGAGATGTTATTTTTGGGGACAGCATATGTCGGACTCAGCAGGCTGTGGACTGATATATGGATTGCGCTATACGATCAAGTACACAACATGTCATGCTTACAAGGAACATTCTGTAGATCAGCTCAAGATGACTTTATCAATTGTCCTTAAAATCGAATTAATGCTTCAAATGATTATTTTGTTCTTTCAAATAACCTTCTCTTTCATCTGCTCTTACAGCTACTTGAAGCCCCGCTGTTGAGTTTTAAAAGATATATCAGGAAATATTTCATATTTTCTTAATATCAATAAATCCAATGTACAGCAGTCAACCAGCACTGAATGTATACCAACACGTATTGCAGGGGTACTCAAATACAAATCTTAAAGGGCCACAAAGATTTTTTCAATGACAATCAAAAGGGCCATCATGTACTGAGGTTGGTCAGGCCACATGCAATAATGCTGTATTATGTATATATATATATATATATATATTATATATAGTAGTTGAATAAAACAAAGTTCTAAGTCTCTAAGTGAACACTCTGTTGCTTTTTGTTGTTGTGTCATAGATGTGACAAGAATCCTGCTTGCAGCTTGATATGACGATTTCAGTGCATTTACTTTTGTTGTTCTTACCTCTGAATTTAGAGGAAACCCCTCCTCAAAATTCCTATGCTTTGTCTCATAATGCCATTTCAAGTTGGAATTCTTCATCACAGCTACAGTCTCCTGGCATATTAAGCACATGGTCGCAGTGAGTGACCCAGTAACACGTTGCCTGTGTATCGTTGGCATGGAAACAAGTGCCGGTATACACGTGCTGACCCAACCAAAACACACGGTGAAGGAATAATAGTTCAGGGGCCACAAAAAGGGGGCCAGCGGCCTCCTATTGAGGACCGCTGACGTATTGTGTGTGTATCCAAAGCCTGATGTATATTATAATATGGCCACCGTACCACCAGATCTATATGAGCTTGTTGGAGATCCCATTCAAGTCACGTCAGTTATATTTCTATAGCCCGATTTAAAAATGACATCACCTTAGAGGGTGTTACAATGTGTACAGTGTATGACACCCTCTGCTGTATGCCGATTACAATGACAACATTCCAAATAGAAGTGGATTATACAATATATGTGAAGAGAGAGGATCTAGGAGAATGACTGAACAGATTGAGGTGTTGCCAACAGGTACCTGAGCCACCTGAGTGTCTGCGGCAGCATGCGGCTGCCTGGAGAAAAGGTGCTGCACCCAGCATCTTTTTTAGGAGTGCTCGGCCTTTTTTGTGCAGCTGTGTCGAGCACTTCGACTTGAAAATCTCTCAACTTTTCAGAAAAGCGCTGGTGGCGTCACTGCTGCTTTTTTCAGCCAGCTCTAATTGCGGAACGCTTAACACCACTCCGGCTCCTGATACTCTTTTGTCCGACTCTGTGAGTGTGTGTGTGGTCATCTCATGTCTGAGCTGGTGCTGCTCCCACTTCACATTAATACCACTTACAGGTAGATGAAGGGACTCATTCATTCAGCTCATGGTAAATCTAAGTGCTGTATCGTAGGCAACTGGACTTGTCTCAGTTTCTTGAAGACGTTTCACTTCTCATCCAAGAGGCTTCTTCAACTATACAATAAATACTGTCTCGGCCAGAGAAGACAGATGGTTTGAAAGAGGAGAAAGGATCCACCTATGTAAAACTGGAATGACTGTCTTTGAACAGAGGAGGTGGCCTCCTCTGATCACCCACTTACAGTTCCCTCCCCAGACAGCAACTCCTCTCCAGTTAGTTACCACTTACAATTGACCAGCGCAGAGGTGGCATACTATGACAGTGCCATGTTAAACTCACCTCTAAATTCTGAATGTTTGTCTGTGGAGATTAATGGCCATGCTCTGGTTTTAAGGCATGTGTTAGCGTTGGGTGTGGTTGAAACACCAGAACTCAGCAATGAGGAGTTGTGATTTATCTTATTCCTCTGTGTCATAGAGCTCCTTTCTTGTAAAAGAACTAATGAAACACATCCCTGAGCCACACTGTTGCACTGGGTGACATGCTATAAAAGCACTGAACCGATACACTGGATCAAAAGAAGATTGAATATTGGCCTTTTTTCATGTCATTATATAATTCAGTTTTTCCATTATAACCTAATTCAAATCAATTTATTTAATATAGCCCAAAATCACAATCACATTGCCTCAGTGGGCTTTACAATCTGTACAGTGAACAACATCCTCTGTCCTTAGACCCTCGATTCGAGTGAGGAAAAACTTCACATGTTGATGGAGAAAAAAAAAACCTTTTAACAGGGTAAAAAAAACAATGGAAGAAACCTCAGGAAGAGCCACAGAGGAGGATCCTTCTTCCAGGACGGACAGACATGCAATAGATGTTGCGTGTACAGAAAAGAGCAACAAATCACAGTTTACAAGTTTCATCAACAGAAAGTCTGATACAAGTTATATGTAAAGTGAGTGGATCCAGGAGACGACTGAGCAGGACGAGGTATCACCAAGTGGTGCCCGAGCCAGACGACCTCCTGTCCACCATGGTGACCTGGAAGAGGGCAGGCCACACAAGATAATTAGTAATAGACAGAGAGAGGCATCAAGATTTACAGAGATATAGATATGAGGAGGTGTTGAAGCAGAGGAGAGCAGGGATCCAGCAGAGCCCAGGATGAGGCGATCCAGATCAGTCAGCATTTCAAGGCAGCAGGAGCCCGGAAACAGTAGATGGTCCCAGGAGGCCGTGGTCCATCAGAAGGGAGCCTGATAGAAAGACAAGGAGGAGTAAGAGAAGGAGGAGAGAGAAGAGGAGGAGGGGGAGAAGGGGGGGAGGAAGCTATAGAGAGTGTAGAGAGTGACACAGCTTGCAGCTTGTGGGAACAGAAAACAAAAACAAAGGTTAGAGAAATGTGATATTGATCAGAATAAACAGATTGCTGCTCGTCGGCAGCACAGTGTAAATCTGATACTATAGGAACTCATTGTGACTGACACCTTGCCACTGAAGAAGCTTACATGTGATATCAAGGGCTAATTAAAGGCTACATCGAAGAAGTGAGTTTTGAGTTTAGGAAATAATTGATTATTGATAATTGATTAAATCATGTTTCTGTCATATGTGCCTTTAAAGTTCACTGTTTTGAATCTCACAAAATGCAGCCTTCCTTCACTGAAGGAGTTGTTTTTATGATTTTTATCTGCGCTGTTTGGATCCATAAACCAACAGCCTGCTCGAAAAAATCCATTTACTCATCTCCTGCTAAAGGGCCTTAAGAGAGAGAAACCACAAAGCAATGATGTTCGTCTCCCTTTCATTTTCCAACTCGTAACAAAATTTGATCACATATTTAAAGGGCGGGTGCTTTGGTCCCTATACAGACTTACTGTTAGAAACTGTCTTCCTCACAGCTTTGCATGGGTTTCTCAGAGGTGGCGAGTTCACTACGTGCTCACCCTTACATGACCTCACTATAGGAGATGTAAAAATGAACCCTCACTACTCATCTATATTTTTTTTAACAACCAAAGGCTGAGTGGGATAGGTAAGGTAGGTACATTTTTTAACTTCTGAGTCTTATTCGGATCTTCTATGATGTGCTATCTGAGAAGCCAACCTCAAGCAAGCGAGCAAGAACCTCTCTTTGCCATGTAGGAGGGAAAACCCATGTCCTCAGCTTGGTTTGCATCTCTGATTCGCCTCCTCTGTCAATCCTGTGGGCTCCCACCAGGCTGCTACTCTGTTAATTCTCCCCGCACAGGAGCAGCAACAACTGGAGCATCTGCAGCTCCTGTGTCAGTGCTCATGGCTATGGGCCTATGATCATCACCTACCATTCAGCGTTACCTTTGGCCCCAGGCTCATGCTATCCTTGACTAATCAATGTAATTTCTGTTGTCATTGATGCCTGCTCTGTTCTGTAACCTATTGAGGGTCTTTGCTGCTACTCTCCCTGCCTTAGGCTCTCTAAGTATGCGCATGGAAAAGCAAGGAGGTCCCAGAACAGAGCCATACCGCTGAATATGCTATTGCAATGGAAATAACATTTCTTTGACTAAAAGTGTTTTTCTAATTGATTGCTGTTCATGTGGTTGGAAACCCTCCAGCCATTCAGAAGACAGTAAAAATGGTGACCGGCTTCATGTGATGTAAGGTAGATCAGATGTACAGTTGACTCTGTGATATCTGCAAAATAATAGCATCCTCACCATTAAAAAAAGTGGAAATTAGTCTGATTGAGCTAATAACAAATCAATCAAATCAAATTTTATCTATATAGCCCAAAATCACAATCACATTGCCTCAATGGGCTTTACAATCTGTACAGTGAAATCACAGTGGCCCTCATTTATCAAACGAACGTACGGCAGAAAACCGTGCGTACGACAATTTCCACGCAAACTTTGGCATTTATCAATTTGGACGTGAGCAGAAGATACAATCAGGGCCATTATGTTTACAAATCAACCTACATTATCAGGCAGACTATTTTGTCCTAAAACACATGTAGGCCTATAACTCATTTCTAGTCCTGTTTGACTCCAGTTAACACAAAACTTATTAAAATCAATTTTCTATCTTTTTTCTTTCTTAGGGGCCCGTGTCCACAGAGTTTTTCAGGCAGAAAAGCACAGTGGAGCGCTGGGATAAAGTGCATGTTCTGAGAGAACCACGCTGCAAGTTGGTTTTGATTAATAGCTTCTAACATCATGGTAACAACAGCTGAGCACCCAAACCTAAAATCTGTAGGTGTCAGGCTTGGCAGAAACTGAGGACTCAGATGCAGGATGGCAGTAGTACAGACAGGCTTTATTTTTGATATAGTTTCTCTGTAGACAGAGTGATAACAGAACAGGCTGTGAAACACTATAGGTCCAACGGACCACTCAAACAAAAGACAAGAACAAAGGAAGCTCCCGTAGGAGTAAAAAAGGAGATGACTACACTGGTCTTAAGAAACTAGAAATATATATAAAAATTACTAGAACTGAAAATCGCTCCCGGAGGAGGAAGGCACACAGGCTATGAAATTAATTCTACTCTAAAGAGGCTAAGAATATAAAGGAACAGAAATCTCTCCAGCAGGAGGAAAAAAGCAAACGCTATGAACTAACCTAACAAAGAAACAAAATGCTAACCAAAAAGGTATCCAAATCAAAATCACTCTACCACAGAGGAAAACTAAATGCAAAAATAAAACTTTGACAATACTTATCAACACCGCAAATACAAGGCAAGATCAAGGCTGTGGGATAGGCTGGACGTACTCGACGAAAACGAACGAAATACTCTGGCAACGAAGACAGGGGAAGACAAAGACTATATACACATGAGGGAGGGAGCACAGGTGGAAACAATCAAGGATCAGGGAAGACGCCAGACCGGTGACACAAGAGGAAGGGCAAGTGACCTGAAACGAGAGGAGAGTTACTTTTCAAAATAAAACATGAAATTCACAAGACAAAAAAAACAAGACAAGACATCTCTCACCGCGGTGTGACAGTAGGGTGATAGAGGCACAACACTCCTCACCAACATTCAGTGCACAGTCAGTCTGCTCCCACAAATAGACTTCCCTGTCTCAGTTAAGAGAGTTTCCGTCTGATGAAGGTCAGGATGGACAGACACAGCCAGAGCAAGCTTCTCCGTGATTTTCTGAATTACTAGGGCAATGGGTGACGAGTCCGACCGATCTAACTATGAATGGTTGCCTGGACAAAAGCAGCGGTGATGGCACCAAAAGTAGCCTCACAAAAAGGCAGAGCGCTCTGAAAAAGATTCTGGGCACACCACTTTTTCGCTAGGTGGCTGCATGCTGTCACAGATGCTCACTCCTAATTAGAAATAATTTTGAAAATAATGCTATGTGGACACAGGGCCCTAAGATATGTCCCTGTTATTGCCAATACAATGAAAAGGGGTGTTGTCATTTAAGTAGGGTATGTTTAGTATTTTTGTAACACAATGATTAGTACTGGGCGATATTGCCTAAAAATTTAATCTCCGATTTTTTCACACTAAACTGGATTTACGATTTGAATCAATTCATTTTTCCTTCTGAAAAACAAACTACAAATGACGAAGAAATTGTTGAAATTATTGCTTTTATTTTAATGATTTTTATGCCTCTGCCATTGTAAACAGTGCACCTTCAAACTCACTTGAAAAAATAAATGAAAGTGCCTCTTCTTGAAAAAAATGTGTCCCTTTTTTGATAAAATGCTTTTGAAAAGAATTTGACATGTCAGATTGCAAGTTATTACAAAAGCAGTTTCCCCATTGGGATTGATAAAGTATGAACATGACTTTCATTCAACAAATTTTATGCAGATAAATAAAAGGTACCTTTTGTTTACAAAAAGTATTTTGTATCCCTGAAGATATGTAGACTAAATTAAACATCTGCATGCTGCATAGGAAACTTCAGATTAGAGCTGCACCATATATCGTTTGAGCATCGACATCGTGATGTATGTGTGTGCAATAGTCACTTCGCAGGGCCTGTAATGTAGGAGGCAAATGAACTCATCTAATTTCAAGGGTACCAGACTCTGCATGCACAGTGATCCACCAATCAGTGAGCCAAAGCAGACCACGCCCCTGCACATGGAGTGAGTTGCTGGTAACAACACTGAAAAATGAGCAACGAACAAGAGAAAATCGCTGAAAACGAAGACTTGGTGCCAAAAAGAAAAGCAACGTCAGTTATCTGGAATTATTTCGGCTACAAGAAGGATGATATTGACCCAACACGTGTTCTGTGTCGACAGTGCCTTGCATCTGTTGCCACAACCAGAGGTAACACAACTAATTTGTTTGACCATTTACGTCGATACCACACAGCTCAGTACGAAGAAAAGAGGTGCAGGTAAATTGTCCAAAAGATAGCAGCAGTGCAGCATAACATAAAGTGCTATTCAGGTCATCTGATGAAAATTCCTGTGTTTTTTCATATCGCAATCTATATCGCAGGGTTGACAAAAATCACAATGTCAGTTTTTTCCAATATCGTGCAGCCCTAGTTCATATGTTGGGAGATATACAGGACATGAGGTTTGTGCTTGCTGTCTTTATTTATTCATTTATTTTTTTCCCCCACATTTTTGGCAAGCCTGTCTACTACCTGTGGCTTGTCTTCCTGAGACATGCCCCATTGTGGCTTCGTGACACACAGGGGCGGTTCTAGGGGGGGGCCAACAGGGGCCAGTGCCCCCGTAACTCTGAGTCTGGACCCCCCCTGTGGCCCCCCTGACAGGGAGTCTGCATCAGTAACACAATGACAGATTTCTTGAAATTATTTTGTTCTGAAGGGAAAAGCAGAGATAAATTGTCTCAACAGTTTACTACCCAATCAAAATTGCTGAAATTGTAAACACTGCATTGTCTAAATGAGGGATTTATCCTTTTTTCCGGGTTGTATGTGCCCCCTTACAAAAAAGCCGGCCCCAACCTGGCCCCCCTACTAAAACTGGTCTAGAACCACCACTGGTGACACATACCTTTAATTAAATGATTCCATTAATGTTGGCTGCTTTTTAGCAGGTGTTTCTGGGCTGCCAGCACTACCAGTGATATAATTCTGTCACCACAAACACCCCCAAAAATACAGTGACAAACATATCAGAGGAGGGGAGAAATCTGGGGTTCAGTCTCTTGCTCAAGGACACTTCGACGTGCAGCCAGAGCTGGTGACAAAACCACCAGCCATCTGATTATTGCAAGACCCACTACTCAGCCACATGCATTTAAGGGATGTCAGAGCCAGCAGTACATCCACATAATTATCACCAAAATGAGAATGAAACTGTAATCGATACAAGCAGTCCATAATGAGCCTGGGGTGCATTCAGGGGCCACTGACATAGGGAATGAATTGGAAGTGATGTCCTAACTCATCTATTATCCATTTACGGAAACAAATTAAAGTTGGGACACAAATGAACATTTTGAAGGAACGGATGTAGTAGTTTGAGGGCACAGTGAAAGATTTATTGAAGAGAAAAGAATGCCTTCCATATTTAATGGAATGATCCATTAAAACGTTTCTTCCTTGCCTTTCAGCAGTGATTTACAGTGTGTCTGCACTGTTTAAAAAATCAAAAGTCAAACTGTGCAACTTAAATCACCATGGAGCAGTGACTTATCTGAGGCAACTGTTGAGCTGTGGATGTTAAATAAACCCTAAGAGAGATACAGTGAGGCTCAGGAGACACACATGGATTTAACAGGGGAGAGTGATTGGGAAGCAGGCCGCTCTGTGGCTCCTGAAGGGCATCAGATGATAGAGCCTGTGCAGAACCCTTCAAACATACACTCACACAGAATATGCACGTCAGCATTTGTACAAATGTATTGCTGTTAGTGAGCACACATCCTGCAGTATTTAGTTTAATGTGCTTATTCTGGGCATCATTCTGTCTTTTAATCCTGGTTGTGTGTGTATGAATATCAGACTGTAATGCTGATGTTAAGTTGATTTGAGTTTGCCACCAGATATTTCAGCAGTAGTGCTGATTTACTGATTTTTTTTTGCTTAAGTACTATTTTCAGGTATGTGAGCAACAACTTTAATTTCAATTTCAATACTTTTCAGCAGAAATGTATGAGAGCATGTGTGAATGTCAGCAGACAGGAGAGGTAGAGCGAGGCACTGTCAACCAGTCAGATGTGGCAGATGCTGTTGTTCTCTCACAGATTTTTTAAAAGTAAACACATTGTGCAGTGGGATCACACCGACTGCAATGCCAGTCAACATGTTTATGGTCTGACCAATAAGTGCTCAGAAGTCATTGCCTCATGTAATCTCAACTACACACCTGTTAATGTTGTCGTGACTGCATCAAAGTGAATCTGGGCCAAGGGTGAAATTTCATATCACACCAATCTTTGCACTTGGCCATCATCGGCCACTACACATTGGTAACACAGTTGTGGCTTGTAAAAAAAGCTAAAATGGGTCGCAAGTATACTTGGGCTACTATTACAATACCTGAACAGACTGCCCAAGTAAAGTCTATGTGTGGGAAACACTGTATAATGAGCTACTAAAATTGAAGAACTGCTTGGTCTGAAATTGAGGCATCAAAGCTTCTTAACACTGAAAAATAACACATAGTGTAATAGGAATATGTCAACAAATGTTCTTAACTCAAATTAGCATAACTTCTTTGATTACTTTAAGGGCTCGATACATACACTCACATACACAAAAGCAGATATATGTACCAGCACTTTCATACCAGGACAAGTTCTTTCTTAAAAAAAGGTTCTCCAGACCAACGGAAAACAAAGGGCACGCAGCAAAACCCGAAGAACAACTCTCCCCCCTTCTCCTGGGCCAAAAGCTGCAGCAGCCAAACAATTACAG
Organism: Diplodus sargus; assembly: GCA_903131615.1. NCBI lineage: Eukaryota > Metazoa > Chordata > Actinopteri > Spariformes > Sparidae > Diplodus > Diplodus sargus. The sequence continues at coordinate 125,193 of CAEMYA010000815.1, read as the reverse complement.
ACAATCAGACTGAGCAGCCATGCTGAACCAGGCCAGATGATGACTGAGAGAGAAAAAGAGAGAGGGAGGAGAGAGAAAGGCTGAAGGCCCTCCAGTGCCTCACAGCAAGCAAGCAAACATTATAGCAAGTTGAGTGAAATACAGCTAGATGGAAGATTAGGCTTCATAAACTGTAGTGACTACTACTTTATCTACAAAATAAAAGACTATAACCTAAATCTTTCATTGCAGTCGAATTCATGAAGACATTGAAAATAAGGAGGCAGTTTTCCAAGACTGTAGCCCATACCCCGAGTGATTTAATAATTAAGTTAATGAAACACATTTTAAACATATTTTGCATATTAAGAGTGCTTAATTATTGGTTTTGTGTATGTTTAAGGTTGTGTAACAGTAAGTATGTAGTATATCTGCACAGTGCAGTTCTTTTCACTAAGTGAGAGATATTCATGATATCTCTCACTAATTACAGCTGGGCGTGGTAATTCCTGAGTTCATTCATCTTCAGCAGTCTGGCTGAACTGGAGAAGGCCACAAACAAAAAGAAGCTGCCTGACAACAGACGCCATGGTAGCAGTGTCTCTGTTGGACAGGTAATGAGCTGGTCTGGTTTGGTTGGGGAAATGTATTATTACTCTGCATTATATAGTCAAAGTAGCTAACGTTAGCTCATTATGTTGCTGTCATATGTATAAGCCCAACACTGACATTGTTAGCATCGTCAGCTTGTTTCTAACATTAGCTAGCTAGCTATGATCGAATACTGCTACGTAGTAGACTTTGAAACATATTTACATGTACTGTCATCATTCACACATGCACTGCTACCCTGAGCTGTTTAGACATTAGCCAAACGAGCTGTATGTGAGAGGCGGACTAATTATTTTGAGCTACACATGGTAAGGGCAAGTCTACTGTTCAGAGGTCATGGGAAGATTATATATCTGTGAATATGGTTTGTATTGTAGTTGTAAGCAGATGTTGTTAGATGGTATTCATGTGACGGTCATTCATATAGATTTTGAACTGGACGTTTTACAAATGTGCTGATGTAGCTTATTTCTGTGTCCTATAGTATATGAGAGGGGTTAGGATATGAAAGTTTCCCATGTTGCCCAGCTGGTAATCCAGTGCATGGGCATAACCACGCATTCTTTGGGGGGTCGTGTCCCCCCCAATATTGAGAAAATGGCAATCTGTCCCCCCCAATATACAGTAGAAAATATGTTAATTATGCACTCTTTCATAAACCCTGTCAACAGATCTGTCTCGTTATTTCTTATTTATTTTCAATTCATTTCCGTTTTTAAGGAAAACATAAGTGTGTGATCCCCCTCTCCCAATTGTAAACTTGGTTGCGCCCATCCAAGCTATTAAACCGTTTGCTCGCCCTCATGGTGTAACAGCATACTGAAATGGAGCGCACCTCAGTACGCTGAGTAGCTCCCCCATAAATAAAAACCCATTGGTCAAGTTAGAGTGATTGACAGCCATCAAGCCAATCACAGCCATTTGACCAAACCCACTAGTCCCGGCCACCCGGAACGTAAACAATTACATGCTAACAGGAGCTGCAGTCACTGGCTGCCGCAGACAGCGAACAGGGTGGAGGTATGAAATGGTTGTTGAACTAGTTAATAATGTAGAATTTTGTCTGTAAATAACTCTGTCTTGCTTTGTGGCATGTTAGCTTATATTAAGCAAGCCAGGTGGCAAACAATTAGGCCAAGCCAGGTAAGCCAGGTAAAGTTAATGGTAACTGACAGATAGTTTTCTAGAAACATCCACTGATTTTGATATTATTCAACATGATCATGAATGCCAAAAAGGAAGAGGCAGCAGAAGATTGACTTCTTTATTAAGTGGGGCTACACTACTGTACATTGTACACTGTTATTTATGCACTTACTATATAGCTAAAGCAAATAAATCAGCAATACAAGCAGAAAAATCAATCTATCAAATTAAAATGATCATCAAGATCAGCCATTGTTCTTCTGGTAAAATAATGGTATCTGGTAACAATGTAGGCAGCACAGAGACACAGGGAGAGGGAGAGGCAGGTGACAGCAGGGGCCAGGCAGGGACATGCTCTGGGGATACAGATGATCAGGTGAGAAATTTGAATGAGAATTTAAACAGCTTGATAACATTAGTTTTAACCTAGGCCTACATGTCAGCAGTAAATAAAACTAGTAACATTGGGCCTGATACTGGCATATAGGTGAGATATAGAGCAAAACCTTTGAGATAAAAACATTGATTTTCACTTAATGGGAATTTAAAGAGAAGCTTTATCTTGATTCTGTAGGAATCCATGCAATTTCACAGAATATTCCTTTATATGTGAATTCAAATGGTCAATGTTGTCCTCAGAACTTCTAAATGTGTACATTTTCATATATAAAATATCATAGAATTGTGGGAAATGTACTTAAAAAAATGTAAATAAAATCAGGGAAAGGGGTCTCATTTGGACCCCCCAATATCTATACCATGGTTACACCCTTGATCCAGTGTATGATAAAGCTGACATTAGCACAACCTGTGTATGTGGTCGTTCAGTTACATTATTATACCACAACTTATCCTGTGCAAAATACTAGTATATAATGCCAAAATAATGTATATTTTCCAAAAAGAGTAATGAACAGAGCTGCTCTGTATGTGAAACGGAGGCTCCTCAGATAAAGCTTGAGAGTGCACTTGGACCCAGTTCTCAGCAGTTGCAGTCTCCTCTTCAAAGCAGCAGTCAGCTGATCCCAGCTTCCACTGTCTAAACTGATACTCGAAAATCTGCCTTACACTATACAGCTGTTGGATGGACTCCCATTCGTTTTTCCATCTCATGCAGTCTTCTGCATTACAGAAACTAGTCATATTTCCATTGCTGTCCATTTATACACTCTAAACAGCCTTGTTGAAATTCATTTTTCCAGTTTGTCAGCACATTGGCTCTCAACTCTTCCTACTCTCTGCTCACTGCTTCTCTGCACAGAGAGTTGAGACTGAGGAGGTTTAATAGGGTTCAGATGCCCTCCTCTGTGTCTCTCACTGCCTGTCTGCCCACCTACAGATCTTACTCCATGCACCACAGACAGTCACTGACAGTTCTGTGTGTGTACAGGGGCAGTGATGCTGAGTGGTCATGGGGAAACAGAAAAATTGTGAATCTGACATTCATTCCGGAGATTTATTCAGTAAGAAGTTATATTGCATATGATTACGTATAACGCTGTACACTATGTCACAGTCAAAGCAAGGTGTATGAACAACCTAATAATCCGAGTTAGTGTTGTTCCTAGAACATCATAATTAATGCTGCTCCATGTTTTTGTAATGTCTAAGCTTTGTGACTTGGAGAAAATACGAACACGGGAGAAGTTATCCCTTCAAACAGGTTTAACATTGTGAAGATGTATATTTTAAAGGTCCCATATTATGAAAAACACGTTTTCTCTGGTGTCTACTAAACTGGTCCTCCCTGAGCCTGCCAACTCCCAGAATGAGGAAAGCAACGTGTCCTGCATGGTCTCTGCAGCCCACCCACTGGTAAAACGGCGCTCCTACAGGCTGTTCAGATTAAGCTCCTGTCGTTACATAACGAAAGGAGTCATTTTCATAGGCCAGCCTCCTCTGCATGATGATAGGAGATATCCGAGAGGGGGGCGTCCAGGGGGGCGTGAAGTTTGGTGTGTCCAGTGGTAAGACAATAGTGTTTCGCAATGTCGTCGCTCAGAGCTAGACACCCAAATTGCTCGGCTGTTGGTTGTATAAATCAACATCAGTGCCTACATTCTGTCCCAGCTGCAGAAGAACAAAAGAGACAGTGGTTGTGTTTAATTTTTAACAGCAATGTGCCGGCTTAGGTTCCTGTTAGTTTGTATGTGTGTGCTAACCACTTCACATCGGACTGCTTCAGTAACGAGGGTCAGTACAAAGCTGGCTTTGCCTTGACACTGACACTAAAAGGATCAGTCCCACCCATACAGGACCCAACAACTGCACCCGAGCCGCAGGTAAGTGTCGCCGTGGTTTAATAGTATTTATTTAGTTGCCTACGAGTATGGTGAAGTCAGCTTGAAATTGGTTAACTAGTTAGCTCCTCTTCGGTCCGCTACGCAATGGTGTTTGAAGCAAGTTTAATGTTAACTAGAACTGCAAGCAGTTATGAACGGTGGCCAAGACCCCCCCCCCCCCCCCCCC
>CAEMYA010000815.1:86415-108363 GCA_903131615.1 Diplodus sargus | reverse complement strand
TATATATATATATATACATACATACATATGTATATATATATATATATACACACACTCTCTGCAAAAGACGAGCTAGACACTGGTCTTGATACTTCCCTCAGCCTACATTTTTTGGTTGACTAGATTGAATAATTTCCGAAGGGGACTAATATGAGAAAAAGGCCAGCAAAGTTCCCATAACATCAGGTAAGAACACTGATCGCAGTCGTTGTTGATTTTCCTCAAACATTAATGGAATTTCAATTTCCTCCACTTCTTCGCAGACGAAGAAGGCAAACACCGCAAGCTCAGCCAAGTCACGTCACATCTACAGGAAGAGAGAGTGTCCGACTTCATAGCAGCGTTTGTAGCCCCGCCCCTGCAGCCGCCCGCAGATCTCGCTGATGCAGTCAGTCAGCAGGAGGTCAGCTTGAATGCGCCTATAACAGTTCACATCCGGACCAGTCAAAACCTCGAGCATAATCTCGCATGAGAAAGTTGCGGTATGAAAAAGTGTCAGAACAAACTCTATGTTTGATTTAAAAAATTTTTTTTTTCTAATAAGTTTTAAGAATTGATCCAAAGTGATCCAAGGGGGACTGGATACTTAAACAACCAGGTGATGACTCCTTTAAACATCATCTGAATTCAAGCTTTACCCATCAACAAGTTTACCACTTAACACTGCCCTGTTTTTGACCTGCCCGTCCCCCACAAGTTACAGCCACTGAAAGACACGCGGTATCTGTCTCTCCACAGAGAGCTTGACCTACACGAAGGTAAGAAACAAAGCCAAGTGCTTAGTTCACATGATAGTACTGTCAACTAGACGCCGTCGTGAACTCTTCTAACTACGTTGCATATTAGAATATAAATGTTTGTTGAAGGTGGCTCGCTACCAATTTAAATTAACGTTAGCTTAACATTAGCCACCAGTGCATGCATCAAGTGTTAAAAGCAGTAGAAAGTAAACGTCTTAGTTTATGGTTTATCAACGATTTTTTGGGTGATAATTCACGGAAATTAGGCATTTCTAAAGATGTTGATAGGTTAAATCTGAAAAACTTTAACTCAATATCGCTGCTTTGTGCACACCCAATTTTTTCCCTGATAATTCTACATTGTGAACAACAAATTCATGTTAAATTAGTCTAATAAGAATTCCAGCACAAATAATGTCCGTTTCAAAAAGGACACAAACTTATAATAAAGTAGATAAACAGTGTCTTAAAGCTGTATCTGTCAGTTTATATTCTATTGCAGCTTTTATCTGGATCAGTCATAACTTTAACACATAACTGTAATAGTATAGGTATGTCTTTGACATCTATATTTGACAGATTGTAGCTGCTTAGACCTGTTGAAATAACTGAAATTCAGTGCTGACTACAATCATATAGCTCCTAACATGTTACTGGTTATCAATTGGATTGTTCAATCGTAGGGACTCACTACAATGAAACCCTATCAACATCACTGCATTTCTTGTTGTTCCAAGTTACATCTGCATTGCACTAACTTGAATTGACTTGCAGTTTTGCTCCCCACTGGCTACAGGTGCAGCTATTACAGCTACATTGGGCCACTTTTCAGAGCACGTCTTGCCTAAAGGAACAAGAAAGTTGATCATATGTCACATCTCAGAAACACAAGGTGAGGTTGTGTGCACAGTGGGTCTGTAGAGGCTTTACTTAGAGAGTTCAGAATTCTGACTGCAGTTATTACCTTGTTATGTTAGTAATTACATAATTCTTAGGCTTGTTCTAGTCCTTTTGTGCTGTGTTGATTGCAGATTTATATTGTAGATTATCCAACAGTGGACTAAAATGGCATATTCTATGCCAAAGTATGTATGCCACTCATGTGATGGCGCCCTGAAAAGTATCAAAAGCTATGTTGTTCATCAGATTCTGCATAGACATGAGGCAAATAGGCACTATCCATGTTGCTTTTCAGACTGCAAACAAAAATTCATTAAGTACACTGCCTTAAAAGCTCATGTCTATCGTTCCCACAACAGTCCTGTTTCTCAGTTGGATGATACACAAAGGCCATTTATATGCGATGATGTTAATTGTAGGAAGCAGTGCATAGATCTGAGAGAGCTTGTTGCGCACCTCAAGGAACATTTGAGTAATCATTAGTTAATACATTGCCCATTCCGCAGTTGTAACAGGACATTTAAAGTAAAGTCATCGTTTACATCACATGTTGCAACACATGTTGAACACATAGACATGAAACTGATGTAAGTACTAGAGTCACATACTCTGAACCATCTGTGTCCTCTCAGATTGAGTCCAATGAAACTGAAACAGCAATGGACCTAAGTAAAGATCAATCTCAGAATACGGAAGATAGTGATGTTAGTTCCTTGTACAAGAGGAATCTGTGCCTGTTCTACATGCAACTCCAGGCAAAATACCTGGTTCCATCATCAACTATTCAAATGTTTGTTGAATACATGGCCTGAATGACATTTGTCATCAGTACACAAAAGACAAGATTAAAGAGACATTTAGAGCCAATAGTAACATGTCAGATGCTGAGGTTGATTCAGTTTTTCAGAGTCTCCAGGAAACTGATTTGCATGCTGCATGTAGCTGTCATCTCTCCACTGAACATACCAGGAGGCAGTATTTTGAGAAGAACTTTGCCTATGTGCACCCAGAAAATGTTTCCCTGGGCACCAATGAACATAGAACATGAACACTGTTATGCACAATACATACCCTTGCATGACACTTTAAGAGCTGTTCTAAAAGATCCTGTTGTGTGGGGAGAGTGTGTTCAGTCTCAAAATCATCCTGTTTCTGACATCTTCTTAAGTGATATTTGTGATGGCTCTGTCTTCAAATCCAAAGAGCTGGTTCTACAAGCAGGTGATGTAGTCCTGAAACTGATTTTGTATTAGGATGCGTTTGAAGTTGTGAACCCACTTGGGTCAGACAGGAAAAAACATAAACTTGTGGGAGTAAACTTCACACTTGCTGACTTTGAGCCATTCCATCGTTCCAGTATTGACAATATGCAGCTAGTACTGTTGTGCAAGGAGACAGACTTTAAATTAGTGCTGCACGATTAATCGAATCGCAATCGCGATGTCATGCTGCGCAATTGTGTAATCGCATAAAAGCTGCGATTTGCGATTTAATGTAAACAAATATGCATGTGTGTGCTTGTGAACAGGACTCTCTTTAAAAAAATTTTTTTTAAAAATCTTTATCTAACATTTTGAAAAATGCAGACATTCAACATGTAGCCTACATGAAAATAGAGCCATATCAGTACAAATATTCAATGAACGGGACTATCTTCCATGTGGTGTGGAGCATGAAGAATGCATTCAGATGAAAGCCCAACAAAGTAACGTGAAAGATGCAACTGAAAAACGCCTGAAACGACCACAACAACGAACAATTACGGATACATTTGCAAGTGTCACACCATACGAAAATACCTCAAAAAGACACAAGGGAATTACTGACTCCATAACACACTATTTCATAAATAATGCTGCCACAATAACTTTCCAGAGTTGTATAAACCTGTCTCAAAGTATTATGAACCACTGTGCAGTGTTAGCATCTGAACCATTGTGCAGTGTTGGCATCTGATATGTCTTGAAAGTACATTTCTGGATCAGATGCCCCCATCATGAGCCATGTTCTGTTGGGCTAATCCAGCACTGTAAAATACTCAAAAGTGCCAGTGTAAACAAGCAGGTATTTTGCAGATATAATGTTAGACATTTTAACTCTAACACTGGCCAATTATTAGCACTCACTTTAAAATACAATTAAGGCTGATAGAAAAGTTCTTAGTTTGGCAGAGATTTGGCCATAAAGAACAGGAAAAACTCAATTTTAACCTGATAATGGTGTTAAATGAAAAGTGATTTGAAATTATCTTCTAGGGACCAGAATTTTTTTTGCAGCAAAATTCACTGCAATTCATCCTTTTGTTAAGGTATTTTAGTCTGGACCAAAGTGGAGCCAAGCTGCTATCAATACCTTTATTTTCAAACTTTTATTTATTTTTTGAGATAAGTTATTTGAGGAGAAAATACAGTACTGTAAACTTCAGGTTTTGAATTTTTTGTGTCATGTTTGTATGTTTTCAATTGAGAAATATATAAACTATTGTAATTCTCTGTGTTGTCCTTTATATTCAAGCAAGTAGACTCATGACACCATTCATTTATCATATCGTAATCGCAAATCGCAATATAGTCCACAATAATCGCAATCGCACATTTTCATCAAATCGTGCAGCACTACTTTAAATCCTTTGGTCAAGACACGGTGTTTTCAAGATTGTTGTCAGACCTGAGACAACTTGAAGAACATGGACTTGTGACACCCTCTGGTCATGTGGTTCGAGCAACCATAATATCCATTGCAGGTGACAATTTGGGGTCACACTGCATTGGTGGCTACACACAGAATTTCAGCACCTCCAAGTACTTCTGCAGGTATTGTGAGGTACAAAGAGACCAACTTGAGAGTGTGAGTCAGAGCTTTCCTGTACGAACAGTTGATAACTACAAAGCAGCAGTGCAGTTATTGCAAGAGAGTGATGTGAATCATGTCAAAGGCATACATTGTGACTCTATCTTTAACACTCTGAAATATTTCCATGTATGTCAGCCAGGCCTTCCTCCATGCATAGGGCATGACTTGTTTGAGGGAGTTGTAGCCTATGACTTAGCCATTTACCTGCGCTACTTCATAAAGGTCAAGCATTATCTCACATACTCTCAGCTGAACAGGCGAATCACACAGTTTGCCTACAAGGACTCGGATTCCAGGTCATCTCCCTGTCAGGTGAATGAAAAGGCCAAAACAGTAGGTGGTCAAGCAGCTGAGAACTGGTGTCTCCTTAGACTCCTACCTGTTATTATTGGTGACAAAGTTGATCCTCATGACCCAGTGTGGCAACTCATGATCACTTTGAAAGAACTTGTGGAACTAGTGTGTGCACCCAAGATCACCACTGTCCAAGTAGCTTACCTCGACATTGTTGTGGTTGAATATCTGGAAACAAGGAAAGCAGTGTTTCCTTCTGATCATCTAAAACCCAAGCACCACTATCTTCTCCATTATGCATCATTGATCCTCAAAATGGGCCCCCTAATACGACTATGGACAATGAGATTTGAGAGTAAACGCTCGTACTTCAAGAGGTGTGTGAGGAGGATTCAAAACTTTAAGAATATATGCCAGTCACTTGCAAATCAGCACCAACTCCTCCAAACAACCCTCAGCTCAAACTCTTTTTTGAGGCCTTTTTTGCACCGGTGTTGAAATAAAAAAATTCAACTCCATATCATGCTCACCTGTACATTGATGCAGTGTGCAATGCAGTTGAAGCACACATGTTTCCAGAACCGGATTCTCTGTCCACTGAGGTTGACTTTAAAGGCACCCTTTACAAATAAGGATGTTTTCTCTGTCTAAAACGTGAATCTGATGAGTCGATCAAGTTTGGTCAGAATGAGCTCATTTTGATTAAAGATGACAAAAAGGCGTGCTTTCTGTTGACACCACACACTTTACTGTATTTGTCGGAGTACGGACTCTATGAAGTCAAACAAGCAGCTGAGGATATGCACTGCATGAATGCAGTTCACTGCCTGGATTTCTATCCATTGCCTCTGCACAGTCTGAATGGACATAAAGTAATATCTCTTAAACACAGTGTTGTTGATCTGTAGGGGTAAACTCTACTGAACAAAAACTCCTCTTCAGTTATCCAGGAAGCTAATGTTTTCTGTCTTTTATCCCCTCTTGTAGTCATGGATGAATGGGTGAGTGACCTAACCTCAGTCCTCAGTTCTGTCTTGAGCCAAGAGGATTCTATACAGCGAGTGGTGGAGGTTATCAAAAATATTGGAGTCTGTTCAGCTGAGGACCTGAAGTATGTGGAGGCAGATGACCTTGCAGCCTGTAGAAATCCCTCTCTGAAGCCAATAGAAGTCAGAAAGTTTATGGCGTGCATTCAATGTAAGTAAAACATAAGATGCGAGTAGCTGATAAATATTCACGTTGTCATATACAGTATACAGTTCTAAGCAACATGTATGACATCTGTCAGATATTTTCCAAGGGTTTTGCTGGATTTTTTTTTTTTTTAGACAAAGGTGGCAAAGGCTGGAAAATGTGCTCAGTGTGGTGTATACAGTTTGTGCATAGCATGCACCTTAGATTGTTGTGCACTTTAAAGGGGGCAAAAAGAATCACGATTTAGAAGTGCCCATTAGAGATAAATTTAATACCAAGATGATGAAAAAGATCAAAATCAAGGTTGTTAAATTACTGTTGTTTTTTAGGCTGGGGAAGATATGCTTATGGATGCTATGATGATACTTGGGTGTCAGTTTGATTCATAAGAGATTGTTAATTGAAAGAATAGAAAAGTCTCAGTCACCACTGTATTTTGTGCCAAACAATCACTGGTGTCCTTTTTCCAGGAAAACACAATATGAAACCTAACTGGCAATTAAGATGAATGAGATAAATGGTCTGTAGCCTCTTTATTTTAAAACTGCATTAATTAATGTTAAAGGAGGCAATATTGTCAAGCCTGTATGAGAATAACAAAATAAGAGGTGGCAGAGTGCTCCACTATTATTAATCTTAACATCTCCAGCAGTGCAGAGAAGCTTCCTAGCTGCACCGTTAGCTCCAGTAAAGCCATTGTTGTAAAGGAAGCTGGACAGGCTTAGACGGTAACAACAGAAATGCTCTGAATTGTCTCTGCTAATATGAGTCTCTTGAGTTGACATCATAGAAAGTATTCATCTCTCAAAGGTAATTATTTAATCATTAAATTAAAACATCCATCCAAACTCTACCTTTTTGTTCACTTACAGGGGTGTGTGCATACTGGTGTTATGGTTGTGGTTTTTGTTTGTTCTGTTTCCTGTTTTATTTTGTATTAGTTGTCCCCTTGTGTTCTGTTTCATGTTTGCCTCACCTGTGTCCTGTTGTCTCGTTTGTTCTTCTCTGCCTCCTAGTGTTTCTTCATCTATCAGTGTTCTCCTGGCTCCCATCACCTGACCGTCTCCTCCCTCTTTCCACCTGTTACTCATCCCCTTCGTTTGTGTTTGTATTTAGGTCCTGTTGTCTGTGTAATCTTTATTGAGTCATTGTCAACTCCCTCTTTCTAGATTCGTGACACCAGCCTACCAAAAGTGAAGGTTTAGAGTGTATTTACCACTGGATTAGAATATACAAGGTTGGGGTTGACTCACTAGATGGAACAATAAGTGAAAACTATATATGAATGATATTGACTGACATGGATGTGTCCTTTTGTTATTTCAGGTTCACACTCAGTTATGAGAGAGGATGATTCCTCTTCACTACTTAGCAGTGAAATTGAAGAGGCGAGCACTGGCGAAGGATCATTCGTCTGTAACTCTGATGACATCGACACCACACCAAATATATATACATCATTTAAAAAAAAAAAAATTTTAATTGCCACAGTTTTTGTCTCGCAGTGGGAACACAGCTCCTGGCTTACTTAAGCAATGGGGATCCATATACATGTAGCAAACTAATTACTAGCTAAGGTAATCATACTCGCACTGTTTGCAGGTAATAGCCCACTCACTGCCAAGATGTTCATGGTTACTGTGGACCAGGTCATAGTCAACGAACAGCTTCCCTGCTTCACCAAAGCATTCCAGATGATGTTCTGCTCATATTACCTGCACAACGTTGACTACCCAGTGGAACTTGCCGCTACTCTTGAGTTCTTGCAGAGGTACGCTTTCAGTATGCATGCACACACTGCATTTTTGTTTGTAAACACACAGCATTCAAACCTGGCAACTCGTCTACAGCTCATAACTCTGTGACATATGTATGGAAATGTAATCGAACGCACCTGGACTTAATTATGTCTTTTAAGATGTTTCACCTCTCATTCAAGAGGCCACATCAGTTCATGCTCGTCTGACTAGGCTGGACTAGACTAGACTAGGACCTCTAATTATCAGAAATTGCATTGCTTTGAGAAAACGTGTTAACTTTGTATCTAAAGATGTTGTTTCACTGGCTTTAATGCTAAGATTAGTTTTCTATGAATGTTTTGTGTTAAAAAAATGTTTTTCCAACAGATGCATCTTCAGAATCAACCCAGATCAAGGGACCAAAGTCAAACGAAAAGAAAAGGAACGTCAAAATGCTGTCAACCCAAGGGTGCTGAGCCTCATTTCCAAAATTGCCAATTTTGAATGGACAGAGTAAAAGGGTGAGATCACTACCTCACTGAACACAATCATCCGTCAAGCAATGTCTAGTTTACATGTCCATGTGAATGCCAGGACCAAAGGTTTCCAAGTAGAACAATGCATTGAAATTAGTCGATCAATGTTTTTGAAAAGAGTTTATTCATTTGAGACAAGCTTTTTGTAACCACAGACTTTTTCTATGTATTGTTTCTTGATTTTTTTATTTGCAAGAGATCAGTCAGTGTCTCACTCTGTGGCTGGCTAGTTTAGATATTAGGTGCATCAAACTAGGTGCATAATACATAACATTTTTCAAAAGCACACTGATTGTGTTTTATCGCCCTCCCAGGCTGCCACGTTCATGTCAGCACTGCATGAAAATCAGCGTGCAGAGACATGGAGCCTGTGAACCTCAAGTGAGGTGATCCATCACTGTGAACAAACATCACATGGGGGTTTTTTGTTGATAGAATTGCGTTGCTGTTGTGTTGCTCTTTTTAGGGGGCCAAGCCCGAGGGGCCGAGGGAACGCGTATGCTTGCACCAGCGGTGCTAGGAACCCTATTGTAATTATAAAGATTTTTATTTTTATTTTTCTCCGGCTAAAAGTGGTGCTGCAGGCTAAACCGTGCAAGGGAGGGCGGTGCAATTTGGAGGGTTGATCCAGACTCCTGCGAATATCTCACACACAAAAAACTACATATATCCGCCAGCAGGGGGCGCTATAACCTAGGACAACACGTTTTTGCCTATAACTCCCAAACCGTATGCGAATTGGCCACGCCCACTTTCGGTTAAAATGTTTTTTCGCTAAAACTGGAAAACCTACTTTTTCGAACTCCTCCTTGGGATTTTGTCCGATCTGCATGAAACTTGGCACGTACACTCTTCCGCTGGATCTAATCTAAAGTTATCAAAAGAATTTTGCTCTTTTGCTTTTGCAAATTTCTGTAGCTAGCTATAAATTGTCAGGCTTGACAGAAAGAGAGGACTCAGATACAGATAGGTGGCAGTAATGACAGGTTTTATTTTCTGAGTATCAACTCTTCAGACAGAATGATAAAATAACAGACTATGAAAATCTCAAAGTACAGAGGACAAGACACAGGACAACAGACAACACAAAAACTAAAGGCGCTCCCTAAGGAGGAAAAAAGAACAACTACACTAATCTCAAAACCTATTTCTATGAAAACTTATAAAAACAGAAAATCACTCCACAAGGGAGGCTCACGGGCTATAAAAATTAAACTACTCTATCTGAGTTACAAACTTAATGAAAGAAAAGCACTCCGAAAGGAGGGAGAAACAAATGCTATAAAATTACCTGACTAAAACAAAAAGACTGACCAAAAATATTATTAACAAAAAATCACTCTTCTTCAGAGGAATACTAGACAGAAAACAAAACTTGGCAATACTTAACTGAGCAATGAACAAGGCTATGAACAAGGCTGTGAACAAGGCTGTGAACAAGGCTGGAGGTACTCGACGAGACGCACGAAATACTCTGGCAACGCAGACAGGGGAAGACAAAGACTATATACACATGAGGAGGGATGACACAGGTGGAAACAATCAGGGATCAGGGGAGACGCCAGACCGGTGACACAAGAGGAAGGGCAAGTGACCTGAAACGAGAGGAGAGTTACTTTTCAAAATAAAACATTTCGCAAGACAAAAAACCCAAGACAGGACACTCCTCACCGCGGTGTGACATAAATATGTAAACTGTTTGATATCTCGGTCAAAGTAAATGCTATTAACACCAAATTTGAGATCATTGGTTGCCATGAGACTGGGAAGGGATGAGCCGAATTTTGTGGATTTTGTCCACTAGGGGGCGCTAAAAAGATGGGACGTATATATCTTTTGAACAGCGACACCGATTTTTAACGAAATTTAGTTGTATGATGTAGGGCCAATCCTGAGGCCATATCTTGAAGGTGGTCATTACTGGTCAATGTGGGCATGGTTTATTACAACAAATCCAAATCGGCACACATTCAGCCTTTTGCACTTCCAGTGCCCTTCCCATTACAGTGAATACCACGGCTCAGACGCCTGTGTCCTCACTTTTGCCCCGAGCCCGTCATCCTTTGGGGCAACTTCCGTGGGCTCTGCCGTGCGTGGGGTCCGAGTCGTGCGGGGGGGCTCATAACTGCTTGCAGTTCTAGGTGTTTTTTTTTTGGTTTTTTTGCATCAATCTGTGTTTGCATCTGGCTCCATTTAGACAAGTTAATGTTAAGCGGAGGTGTTGTAGTGGTGTTATGTGAGAGGCTTAGGATGTTGATTTAGATGCATTCAAAATTCATAAAGCTGCTTTGAACAGACTTCACTGGCATTATTCTGAAGTCAATCAAAAGGTTTCAGTAGAGTATAAATAGACTCCAAGATTGGTTTGTACATTATATAAAGCAGCCATGCAAATAACATAACATTTGCATGAAAAAAACTTCAAACTTTAAAGATGCACTCTTTACATACATGCATTTTTTTTTTTACGTGCAAGAGATTGAAGATTTCTGTTATCATTATCTCACTGTGTGGTTGGCTAATTTAGATATTAGGTGCATCAAACTACTTGTTAAATATTCATGTGTTAGGCCTATTTGGCACACAAAAATTGAAGCTTCAATTTAGAGGCCTTTCATTCAAAAGAGCACTTGGGGGTTCATGATGCCCTCATCATCTTGATAAAGTGCATATGTGTTATTTGAATAAAACGTTCAACAGCAAGAAGCTAATTGTTGTTGTTACTTCATGTCTGGACTATTGCAATCCTTTTTCCTGACTTTACCTTTACTCATTGTATTTTTGTTTGATTTAGAATTACAGTTTCAATATTAAAGTACTATCTATCCAAGTCTACACCAGTACTTTTAAACATACTGTATAAGTACGAGTGAACAAGAGTGTGAACAAGATTTGCCTTAACATTACAGAGAAAAACGTTGTTAGTATGGACATAAACCTTTATATAATGAGCCACATTTTTTTTTTTAACAGAATTTGAATGTAAAGATACACAGATATAAAACTAATCTTTACCTTATAATTACAAAGAGAAACATTAGATTGTTGGTATGGACATATACCTTTATATAAAAAGCTACATATTCAATTACAGAGTTTGAATGTAAAAATACACATGAATCTAAAACTAATAAGATTTACCTTAAAATTACAGAAAAAAACGTTAAATTGTTAGCATGGACTTAAACCTTTATATTACAAGCTACATATTTAATGACAGTTGAATATATAATTACATGCAAATATACAAATAATAAGATTTACCTTAAAATTACAGAGAAAAGTGTTAAGATTGTTTGTATGGACATGAACTTTGATTTATCAGGCTACATATTTAATTACAGATAATTACTGTCACTCTACGTGAATTTGAATGTAATTTAAGAAAACAGAAAAGATTGTGTAAAATTAATATAGTATTTTTCTGTAAACATTTTTTGAAATGAATGTAGTTTTTTAATTACTGTCATAATGCTTAAAATAACAGGCGGATTGTTGATTTACAGAGAATGTCTTTAATTTTACAGTTTTGTACGCTATTTTTAAAGACAGGAAAACTACTGTAAAAAAATAGTCATATACTGTAAAATTGGGATTTTTTTTTTTTACAGTGTAGTGCCTGCAGTGAATCAGAATGCAGGTCTGACAGCTCGTGTTGGGCAAACTTTTCTCTCGCCTTTTTCCAGTTGCAAAAGCCGCCCCTAGCAAATGAGCTGTCACTATGAGAGTGCAGCAATAACCCCTTCGCCACTGCTTGATTGCAGGCAAAGCACAACACACTGTCTGTTTTCTGAGACATAATGCAACCATCGCCATTTTTCAAACCATCTTCATTGGAATGATCTCTCAAAACGTTCAGAGCCGAATCTCCGATGCTACGGCAACGATGCTACGGCAAGGGGGAGCCAGGACGACAGGTCAGCAGGGAGATGTCATCATCATCCCCACAACCAGAGATTGGGTACCAAGCCCCAACAGACACCAACAGCATCAACACAAGAGCTGCTGACCTGAGAAGGAAACATGAATAAAGGGGCACCCAGGAAGTACAACTCAGTCTCCATACCAGAGGCACTCGAACCTGCCTAACAACGACTAACAGCTCTGGCCACCCCGTTGAAGAGATACACCAAGGAGGGAGAGGCCAGGAGAATAAACAAGCTGTTCTCCACTGAACCAGCCAAGGTGTACTCTCAGTGGCAGGGAAACAACAACCAGTCAGACCTACCAAGAGCTGAGGTGGAAAAATACCGGAAAGACATATGGGAAAGAAAGGCATCTAAGAGCTGACCACAGCAACCTCCCAGAACAAGAACCAGTAACCATCTCAATGGCAGACATCCAAGAAAGAGTGTCAAAGATGAAGAGCTGGACAGCACCAGGCCCTGATATGGGCATCTGTGCTGCTAACGCCTAGCAGCACAGATGAACCAGCTGCTGAGGGATGGGACCCACCCAGAGTGGCTAACAGGACAGTCCTAATCATGAAGGACCCCCAGAAGGGGCCCATCCCATCCAACTACGGGCCAATTACCTGTCTCTGCACAACATGGAAGGCCCTGTCAGGCATCATTGTGGCAAAAATGTGTAAGCATGTGGCTCAATACATGAGCGAGGCACAGAAAGGAATTGGCAGTAACACCAGAGGAGCCAAGCACCAGCTACTGGTTGATAGAACAGTCACCCGAGACTGTAAGAAGAGACAGAGACAGACCAACCTGTGCACTGCCTGGATTGACTACAAGAAAGCCTCAATGCAGCACACATGGATACTGGAATGTCTGGAACTGTATAAGATCAACAGGAAACTAAGGGCCTTCATCCAGAACTCGATGGAAATGTGGAAGACAACCCTAGAGGCCAATTCAAGGCCGATTGCCCAAGTCAACATCAACTGTGGCATATACCAAGGAGATGCGCTATCAACACTGCTGTTCTGCATAGGCCTTAACCCCCTCAGTCAGATCATCACAAAGAGCGGCTACGGGTACCGATTGCGTAGTGGGGCAACAATCAGCCACCTGCTCTACATGGATGACATCAAGCTGTATGCCAGGAGCGAGCGAGAAATAGACTCACTGATCCACACCACCAGGATCTACAGCGATGACATGGGGATGTCATTCGGATTGGACAAGTGTGGCCAGATGGTCTCAAAGAGAGGCAAGATGATCAGGACTGAGGGGATTGACCTACCAGAGGGCAACATAGGTGATATCCAAGACAGCTACAAGTGCCTTGGCATCCGACAGGCTAATGGAAACCATGAAGAGGCCACAAGGAAGTCAACCACAGCCAAATACCTCCAGAGAGTAAGGCAGGTCCTGAAAAGTCAGCTGAATGGTAAGAACAAGATCTGAGCCATCAACATGTACGCACTACCAGTCATCAGATACCCCGCTGGTATCATAAGCTGGCCAAAGGAGGAGATAGAAGCCACAGATATCAAGACTAGAAAGCTCCTCACCATGCACGGAGGGTTCCACCCCAAGTCCAGTACCCTGAGGCTATACACTAAGCGGAAAGAGGGAGGCTGAGGGCTAGTGAGCGTCAAGGCCACGGGATGAAACATCGAAAATTCAAGAATACATCGACAAAATGGCCCCAAAGGATGAACTGCTAAGTGAATGTCTCAGGCAGCAGAACCCTGATGAGAGTGCAGAGGAGGAGGAGGAGCAGACAACCTAGAGGGGCAAGCCCCTACATGGCATGTACCACCGTCAGATAGAGGAAGTGGCTCATATCAAGAAATCCTACCAGTGGCTGGAAAATGCTGGACTGACAGACAGCACAGGGGCACTAATCATGGCAGCACAAGAACAGGCCATAAGCACAAGAGCCATAGAGGCCAGGATCTACCAGAGTAGATCAGACCCAAGATGCAGACTGTGCAAAGAAGCCCCTGAGACAGTCCAGTACATAGTAGCAGGGTGTAAGATGCTAGCTGGATCAGCGTACATGGAGAGGCACAACAAAGTGGCTGGGATAGTATACAGGAACTTCTGCAACCAGTATGGAATAGAAGTACCCAAATCCCAATGGGCCATACCACAGAAGGTGGCTGAGAACAACAGGGCCAAGGTTCTGTGGGACTTCAGCTTCCAGACTGACAAACAGCTCCTGGCTAACCAACCGGACATAGTGGTGGTGGACAAAGAGCAGAAGAGGGTGGTGGTGATAGATATGGCGATCCCAGCTGACGCCAACATCAGGAAGAAGGAACACGAGAAACTTGAGAAGTACCAAGGGTTGAAAGAGCAGCTGGAACGGATGCGGAAGGTCAAGGCTAGCGTGGTCCCCGTGGTAGTGGGGGCACTCGGGGCAGTAACCCCCAAACTGGGAGAGTGGCTCCAACAGATCCCAGGAACAACATCTGAAGCCTCAGTCCAGAACAGCGCACAGTCCTAGGAACAGCCAAGATACTGCTCAGAATCCTCAAACTCCCAGGCCTCTGGCAGAGGACCCGAGCTTGAGGATGACACAGATACCACCCTACCAGGGTGAGAAGGAGATTTTTTATATATATATATCTCTATAAAAGCAAGGAATCTCTGTCTGTCTGTCTGTGTGTGTGTGTGTGTGTGTGCCTCAAATATCTCTGTGGATCAGGATCAGACTGACCTGAGAGTTTCTACATGGCTGCCGTTTGGATCAGTGGTGTGAAACTTCGCATTTGTTTGGACTGCAATGATACCGTGAATGAATTATTTCATAAATGCTTTACAAATTCGGGACAATTGTCCACTGGAGCCACCACAGTCACGTGCGCACCAGAGCCAATCACTGCAGAGCTCAAGCCTACGACACACATTAACAAACAAGCGGATTTATACCTGTGGCGGCGCGAGCTAGACCGGGAGTTAGCCGGCGGTTCGGTCCCATTCTGTTCTGTGCATCTACACTGACTATTGTGGATTAATGAGACTACATGAGACCAGACCGAGTCTGTTCGGGTCTGAGGAGAGCGGATTTATACCTGCAGCGGCGTGAGCTGGACCATGATTTTGCCGGCGGTTCGGTCCCGTTCTGTTCTGTGCATGATCTAAACTGACTGTTGTGAATTAATGAGACTAAACGAGTCCAGACTTAGTCTGTTCGGGTCTGAGGAGATCCGGAGACGCGTGGACTACAAAGTGGAATCGGAATCTGTGGATGTTCATGTGTAGCTAGCTGCTAGCCGCTAGCCAACCTACACGGCCCACCTCCCGAGTCGACGGACCAGACACATCGGCACGTTCAAAACCGGACTTAGGGTAAATAATGTCCGCCGCACTTTTTCGCAAACATTGCCGTCACGTTTGCTTTATGTTTGGTGCATAAGAAATGGTAAAAAAGGGCTTTTGTCACGAAAGTGTCCAAGCAGCAAGTTTGGTTGTCGAGGAACAGGAAGTTGTGGGAGGGACGTCGGCGGGTGATTGACAGGCAACGACGGTCAGTGTACAGACAGCTGAGAGTTGAGAGATTTGTGACATTTAGCGTGCTTGGAGTGTATAGTTAGTGTGTTATGTAGTGTTTGGTGTAGTGTGTTTAGTGTGTAGTGGAGTTGGTTTTTTGTTTAATGAGTCAAAACAATGAGAAGAAGCTGAATGTGGAGCAGGCAGTGCAGCTCTTCATTCAGCTGGAAGGAGCTCAGGCAGACCTGAGCATTGCCTGCATTTAAATGTAAATACTTACATATAACTTTGTAATTTTTTAAAATGTATGCACACATTTAGCAAACAACAATTTGTATTTGCATTATAAGTGATAAAAAATGGTTTGTTAAACATATTTGTGGTTTTCACAGTAAAAAAATCTAACTTTTTTTACTTGGATTTTATGGTTTTTTATTTTTATTTTAGGTCCATTGTGTTAATACAGTATGTCAAAATGAAAAAAATAACTGTACAGTCACACATGTGAGGTTGTGCTGAAAATAATGATAACAAGTAAATAGTTTTTAAGGTGAAATATAATGGCAAAATCAAAAATAGTCAAAAACGACTAATCGACGAGCTAATCTCTTATGCTCCATTGTTTTGTTTTTTTGTGGGGCAATAGAGTAAAGAGTCATTCGTAGAGAGCCTGCAACACTATCAAAATCAATCTGGAAGGGATTAGAAAAAATAAATCATAAAAGTCGACTGCTGTTTTGGGACATGACATTGAATAAAAAAAACAATGGAATAATTTTCTTAAATTTCACTACAGCACTGTCAGACAGACATATAGAATAGAAAAGTCCATGTCCAATCATGTCCAATAATAGTCTGATAGAAGAGAATTCTGTGGAAAAACTTTTAAATGTTTCGATTTCAATGCTTAATGCCAGAACAAGGTTGAGGCTGTGATTAAAACTGAGTTGGTTCATGTACACACTGAAGCCAATCGAATCTAATCATGAGTTAAATGCCGTACCAAGGCCATCATTACTAATGTCCAGGTAGATATTAAAATAACCATACCCATGATAATTACGTTTTCTGTTTTAAAGACTAAACTTGATACAAATTCTGAGAATTCAGAGAAGAATTCAGAATCAGGACCAGGACTGCGTTACACCAGTGACGGACTGGGAACAAAAAACAGTTGTGGCATTTCCACCCACCAGTCAGCAGGGGGACTCGCAGATTGCTCGTTTTGTTCCTGCTATTGCTCATATTCCTCACTGTCCTGTCTTTCTCCCTATATAGTCCAGTGGGGTAGTGCACAAATTGAATGATACCATTACCGAGGTGATTAAAGCACCAAATTTTACATGAAGCTTCTTTAGGACCTCCTGAATGATTTCAGCCTAGGAGCCCAGCTGAAATATTGAAATTTGATGTCAAATGACTTATAAAACAATATCCAAGAAATTTTATTTTTTATTTTTTCCTCTTGAGTAAAACTTTCATGGTAATAGCCTTTTAAGACCAATGAATAAGCTTCATTTTGTCAATTTGTGCTCAGGCCAGTAGATCTTCCAAGTAATAAGTGTAAAATAGAGTACCAAGACATCTTAGCTAGACGTACTGCTGTTGAATCTGGAGGGGGAAAGCCGATGAAATGATGAAATACAACGACTGGATATTCACAAGTGCTTCTTCTGTGAGAGTGGCGTAGATCAAGGTGCTCTCCATGAAGTATCAACATTTGATGCAGACAGGGAAATCCAACATTTTCAAAATTCAAAATGGCAGTTTAAACCATATTTCAACTCCTGGTTTTGATTAATTTTGAGTCAATTTAGAAGATTTAGAGGACGCTGAATCTATAAAAACAAATTGAACACAATTATCCAAATGATGCAGAATATGTACATTTTAATTCACATAACATTACACTCTGAGGTGACACTGAAGGTAACAAAGGCAAGTACCATATCAAACTATGACTATGGCTAAATAATATAGAGAAAGGAGTATAATACAAGTTACAAGTAGAACACAAGAGTCCTGGAACAGATTTGAAAACAGAAGTATACCCAAAATTATCAGAGCAGAAAACTAGAAAACTTTCATCAAGCAAGAACACCCTGTACTTCTGCTACTCTGCACTACATAACCATATATTCATCACAACATCATCATCTGCTCTGTCTTCGTCTTGCTGTGAGTGTGTGAGCGGGGTGCAACATGTACTGTCATAGCCATTGCAGAAGCAGGAGTTGGTACAGGCAAGGCCTGCAGCTGTTGCACTTTGTTGTTGTACATGGCTTTAACCAAGCTACAGCTGATAATGTCCAACAGGGCAGAAGGAGCAACGGGGCTTGCATCCAGGACAGGCATGAAGATTTCTTCTCCTTCCTTCTGACATTCCTTCTTGTTCCATCCAAACTTGGTGATGTCCACAGCTGGTGGATCAGGGCAGTCTGCTGCTTTCCAAAGCAGCATCTGTAGATGGGCACTCTGTCCATGGAGGTGCACGTTGCGCTCTGTAGGAGTCAGTGTCTTCAGTGCTGGGGGGGTTTTGCACTTTCGGTATAAGTCATATCTGGCGACATTCAGAGATGCAGACTTCCTGCAGCTGTACAGAACCAGGAAAAAAAAACCTCACTGCCTTTGTGATTTGCAAATCAGTAGCTCCCTCCTCTCCAATGAAGTGAAGCAGGTCACCAGGTACTACTCTCATGGCCTTGAGCGCGGACACCTGCCCTTTGCCACACCCGGAGACAGCATGCACAGCCACCTCTCCATATGCAGGTGACATGTGATACCCACCCTCCAGCACCAATAGACCATGAGCACAAACACATCAGTGTCGTCGCTGAGAATGTGGACAGTTTTAGCACCACGCCTGGCTGCTTCGTCATGAGTGACAATACTGTCTGCTCTGCTGACCATCTTGATGTGATCTCCTATGTTGTATGTGCACAGGAGCTTGCCTAGCCTCCACTCGTTTGTCTTGTCCTTCATCACTTTATCGCGGCTAGGTAGGGGGGTTTTTCAGTGAGAGCTGGACTCTATTGAGCTCTCCCCAGCTCTTCTCTGCCTCATGTGGTCTTTGACAGAGACTTGCTCATACCAGTCAAAGATAACAAATGTTTGGGTGATGTAGTGATCAAGCCAGCGCCTCATTCTGGCTGTGAGGTCAGCCACAGTACCTTACGATGGCCTCACCACGTGATAGATGAGCTGCGATGCATCAACGAGTACAACGTCTGGTGGGTGGGCATTGGGAACAAGGATTTCAAGATGCTGAACAATCACAGACTTGTTACCCTTTCTGAGGCATCCATACTAATCGATGATGGATGCAAGCACCGGGCCGAGCTCGTAGATAAAGAGGGTAGAGAGCTCCATTCTTCTCTTGCTCCCCACCACCAGCAGCCGAAGCAAACAACGCCTCAAGGTCACATATGATCTCCCCATTGACTTTCACTCCTTTTGTCTTGAATTTCATTGTCACCACCTTATTTGAGATGGGTGCATGAAATCCCCCAGTAAGCGATGAAGAGAACAATGTGCTCATGTCTTGCCTGATCTTCAATGCATCTTGCACATTCACCTTTCCACCCGCCATCCGGCCATTTATGATATGGTAGAGGGTAGCAGTCTCTGTGGTGAGTGGGTGAGAGTTTTCCCATAGCACTCTCAGGATTTTAGCTCGGTCCTCTGCGTCCAAATCCCACCGTCCTTTACCCTCTTCTTTGTGTCTGTTGGCCTTCATTGTCTTTTCCAAAGCTTCAGCATCGTCATACATGTCATCCAATGACTTGGAGAGGTGGGAGCCGATGCTGAAAGATTGGATCCACACTGTGACCTGTTCAGAGTTGGTGGAGATGCCCTCCATGCCTTTCACTCCCTTCCCTGGCTTGATGCATGTCTGCTCCCCAAACATATCTCCACTCACTGCAGCTGTGCCATCTGAGTGGCAGCACACATGGCTTCCGGCAAAGAGGTCATCCTTGGCAGTAGCAGGAAGGTGCTGCATGTCGTGCAGATGCCATGTGATCCATCTTGAGTAGATGTGATGACCAGCGGTAAAGAAATAGGGCAGCATCTCTTCGAAGCATTTTTGTTGCAACAGCCAATCACCCTCTCTTTCTGCTAGCCAGAACTTGTGAGCTATTAGGGTTGGGGTGATGAAGCAAAGTAGTCCAACTTCTTTTGGTAGCTGTGGTAACATTAACTGTTGATGTATTAATTACTCTGGATTAACTCTCTGGACTTTACTTAAAAGAACTCCTACCATATTTTAGAGACGGTTTAGTAGTAGGCTATAGAGATATTAGGCTATATATATATATATATATATATATTTTAAATTAAATTTGCACTACATACACACTGTAATCACTGTTATCTGATTCTTTTTGATTAACTTACTTGCACTGAGATGATACGATCCAAATATTAAAAGCTCTGTTTTGTCCATCTTTCCATCCAGCCAGTATTCTGTCCGATGCAGTAACCACAGTGGCAATCACAGAGACAATCAAAGTTGTGTTGCCAAAAAACGCAAGCAGAACTGATGCAATTTGAAGAAATATTACGTCTCAACATTCACACCAATGACATTGTGCTCTATTATTTCTGAAATGCAGGTCCAGTGTATTAAGCATTAAATAACCTCAAAATCGACTCAAAATAAATAAAAATCGGCCCACCGGGTGTTGAAATATGGCCACTTTTGGTTTAAATTGTCATTTTGAATTTTTAAAATGTCAGAAATGGATTCAGCATCCTTAATAACCCCCAAAACCACTCCAATATTGCCACCTACTGAACTGTAGTGTGTGAAACA
Source organism: Diplodus sargus (assembly GCA_903131615.1). Taxonomy (NCBI): domain Eukaryota; kingdom Metazoa; phylum Chordata; class Actinopteri; order Spariformes; family Sparidae; genus Diplodus; species Diplodus sargus. The sequence goes on along the minus strand of CAEMYA010000815.1, from coordinate 87,900 downwards.
GTTGATTAGCAGGAAAAAAAACAAAAACTGGTGATGACTGCGTGGCGGCCGCCGGCCGTCCTGGAGTACAGTATTCTCCAGAGCACACAGATAGCCAGTCTGCCCTTGTGTTACACCATAACAAACAGGCTTGGCTGTATTGTTTTCCAGGTTGGGTGAGAGGGACTAAGAGTAAGGCTTTCAAACGTGTTGTAATTGAGTTTACGTTTAAGATTGATTAATAGGCTTGAGTCAAATAATGTTTTGAAGAATGTGAATATTAATATAGCTGGGAGGAGTGGATTCATTAAGGCTGACATGTTCTTCATTACACAGCCAGGTTTCAGTGAGAATAAGTCAGTGTTATGATCTGATATTAAATCGTTTACTAAAACAGCTTTGGATGATAGAGATGTAATGTTTAAGAGTCCACAGTTAATGTTTCTATTTCTTTTTCACAGTTGAAGTGTTGAATACTACAGGCTGTCTTGTGAATTTCATGTTTTGTTTTGAAAAGTAACTCTCCTCTCGTTTCGGGTCACTTGCCCTTCCTCCTGTGTCACCGGTCTGACGTCTCCCCTAATACCTGATTGTTCTCACCTGTGCTCCCTTCCCTGATGTGTATATAGGCTGTGTCCAAATTCAGGGGCAGCATCCTTCGGAGTGCGTATTTGAAGTGCAATTACGTCACTATGCCGCGCGAAGCCTGTCCAAATTCAAAGTGTGCTCCAAATGCTCCCCACAAATGCCTCCTTCTTTTGCCTGTTTCTGGAGGACACACCGATACTATCCTTCGCAGCTACAAATTACCCAAGATTCATTGCACGCCCAAAGAGAAGAAATAAATAAATAAATAAATAGTGGCGACCTCAAGTGGCGCAGATCTCTCATTTAAATGTAAGTATTGGGTCTATACTCAGTTTTTACTCATTTTATCGTCAAACGCCAGATATGTTAAACTTCAAGGGACCTCAAAATATCAGTTAAAATACGTTGGTAATGCTCAACTTAATGCCTTTTACTTTCAGCCATTAGACGTTCACAGGTTGACTTATATCTTATATCTTATTGTGACTGTGGAGATGTTATAGACTCGTTTTACTTCATGTACATAAATGGACCAAGATGAACAGATTTAGATCAGGCTGTGATCCGTGTAAAGTCTAGTTTGAATAAAGAGCTAAGTTTATGATTATCCTTATGATGATTATATATATCTTTTTGCTGTATTAGAACTCTTTTGTCTGTTGACGTAACACAAACATCTTTTACATTTCATTGTGTTTTAGGGAGCAAACAGAGAGCTTCATCACTGTCTGAGGTCAGAACAACATTAATTCACAGGGTGAAACATTCCGCTACCTGGATGGAAGTAAGGCAGTAATATATAATAATAAATAATAAAAAGCTGATCTGTCAGCCCTGATGTCACTTTTTGTAAATCTTTGCATCCCTGTGTTAATGTGATCTTGTGTTGACCTTTTCTCTTGCTTCGAGGAGGATGAA
>CAEMYA010000815.1:17939-71849 GCA_903131615.1 Diplodus sargus | reverse complement strand
TCAAAATGAATTACTCTTGCAAGCACTGTAATTTCACCACAGCTTCAATCCCTACATTTGTACGTCATTTGAGGATTCACAGAAATCTAGCTAACTTTAGATTTCCATGTGGGGTAGCAGAATGCCTTGCCTCTTTTGGGACACATGGCGCCGTTCAACTCCACATGTACCGCTTTCACAAGAAGACAGCTAAAGTTAAACGAGGAAATGAAAGGCAGATGGATGGAGTTGATTTGGCTTGCACTGTTGACGGTTTTAGTTTTGTGTCAGCAAACTTTTCCACCTTATGTGAACATCTTAATTGGCATATTAAAGATGGCAAAAAAGTGTCATGCCCCTATACTAACTGTTCAAAGTATTTTCGTGTCCGTTCATCCTTTGCCTCACACTTGAATCGGAAACACAAAAAGATCTGTAACGTTAGTTCTCCATGTAGTAGCATTTTTTCCCGAGAGATAATACTGTTATCTTTACTGGCATTCATAGGTGACTACTACTCCCGCAGATGCAGAGGCCCAGCTGTCTCTCCCAATCACGCCAAGGATCATCATGCTTGGTAAGTTTCACATTCAGTGCTAACGAATCCTTTGAATATAGAGGGCACAAGCAAAGAAAGTCTAGTCTGGAAACACTAGTGAATGCAGCTCGTGTCGTGTCATTCACTGCCTCTGCACCAGGGAAGGAAATTAATTTTTTTGTCCACCTGCCACTGCGGCTGGTTGATTACAAAATCTACCAGCCACTCAACTTTCTTACCAGACACTTTCAAAAATAACAAAAGATCTAAAAAAAAAAAAAAGCATGAATATTAAGGTAATTTTGTTTCATAAAGTAACTATTTAAAACCTTACTAAAAATACTGACATTATCTCTTGCGCACACGAAAACCATAACATGTAATATATTTTTTGGCAACATTTAGTTTATTTTTTTGGCAGCATTTTTTGATTCTCCACTAGATGGCACACCATAAAAGACCATAAAATGACTGAACCATCAAAATTCTACTCCTTTGAAACAGAGTGTTTTTTGGAGCTTCTGGCAAGTAATAAAACATTACACACAGTGTAAAAAAAGAAAAGAAAAAAAAAGTTTAAAATGTTTTGTAAATAGTTCCTTTACTTGTTTCCAACTTGCACCTTGTACCACAAAATTAACATTGTGTGAGTAGAAATAGAAACTCCACCACGCTCCCTCTGATTAACACAGTGTAAAAAAAAAAAAGTTTAAAATGTTCTGTGTTTGTAAATAGTTCCTTATCTGAAGCTATATTAAACATAAAGAAGCTTTTATGTAAAAAGTTTTCTAATAAACAATAAATATAGAAACTTCTGATCAACCCCTATCAATTTCAGGCGAAAAAGACATTGTCTGGGGTAAGACCAGCTTATTTCCGGGTTAAACCACACCCACCTCCAGGTTAAGCCCCATTCTGAGTTTGGATATAAATAATTTAGTTGATTGAACAGATACAGATAATGGTGTACTCACTTGTCTCTAGTAGACACCTCTGCTATCGTTATTGGTACCTCAGACTGCTAGCTATGCATGATGTGTCACTTTTTGTTTTTCTTTCACCAACCCAGTTACTGTATTGGCTGCTTTTATCTGTTTTATGTACCGCTTGGAAGATATGTGTGCACGTGCCCTGTTTTTATAGTCATTCATGTGGGGCAAATCATTTATATAATGTACTGCTATGAAGAAATATAATTTTTGTAATGTCTCTCTTTACTAAGGAGAGACAATCCTGACTGCAAAGAAATGGATGCTGTCGATCGAGGGGAGGGTTGTAATCCCACCTGCTGCTCACTTGGTTGACTTCACTACTGCCTTGGCCGCTCTCTTCGCCAGTTACTATATTTTCAACCTAGAGTATCAGGTGGAAGCCAGCACAACTCTGGAGTTCGTTCAGAGGTATTAATTATCTTAAATTGTTGATTGTAAAGATTAACATATAAAAGCAAATTGAGAATTGAAAAGCTGTTTAAAATCACCTTCTTTCTTTAAAATGTTATTGGTCTTGAGTATGTAAGTAGTGTAGGTTGAAGTCCGCTTATAACTTGAGTGCTTTATTAAAAAACAGAAGGACTGTTGGGTTAAGTGCATATACACACTATTCCTTTATACATAAAAACCTCAGGTAGAAAATGAAGGGACGAAACAGGTAGATGGCTGAGGAATATGATTTGGCCTGAAAAAACAAACAATTCAGTCAATACATTTTTTTTCTTGTTTAATCTGTGCTTAATTTGCATCACTTGCATGATAACCTCTGAGGGTGGATTTTAACTATTTGGTACAAATATGATGTTAGGCACTCTATTTACAGAATATTGATTGGATACTAGGATATCACATACCATAACTGCACTTGTGTGAACACGTGGAGTAACAAGTGTTTTTCAGACAGTATTATCACCTCTAAACAGTAAAAAAAAAAAAAAGAAGAAGAAAATCTGAGAATTAAGTTAATGCATGTGCAAAGTAGTGTATTTTTTTAATTTGATCTATTTCATAAAAAAAATGTTTTGTTTTGTTTTTCTCTGTAAACAGTTATGATTTGCTACCTGGTTACTCGTTAACATGTACATAATTTGTCATTTTCATAGGTTTTTAGTCAGGATTAATCCTGACTCCAACAAGTGCAGTGCCAAGGAGCAGATAAGCCGGAAGACTGGGAGAGTGGTGAAGCGGAAGACTTCATACATGAACCCCCATGTAATCTCCTTCATCAGGGACTTCACTGAGTTCGATTGGCAAACTGTTTAGATGCAGGTGAGGTTCTGATAGTACTTTTGCATTGAAAGTTCAAGATGGTTTACTTGAAGATGTTATCTCAAATATTTTATTAAATAATGTGTGTTAAGGTACTGTTATGTCAGTGATGGAATCGGTGATTGAGATTTTGGTCCACTGATAAAGGCTCAAACATGCTGTAATTCATGGTCAATCAAAAACATGTTAAAAACACAGTTAATTCAACATCTCTAAGCATTTTAACACATTGCTAAACTCAGCTGCATCTTGGATCAAAATGTAGGCTACCTTAAAGCTATGGTCTACCATTTGGAAGATTGGTAATTATAATTCACATCGTTTATATGGCGATTATGGTCCTGTAGTCTGATCTACACAATATGAATAGCAAAAAAACCCCCAAATAAATCCATTCAGTCTATTCAGGCCTGCATAGAAATTAACCAATGCTATCCAACCGTCACGGTAGGCTTGCATTAGCTCGTACCCTTCATCCAATCCCCTCGTCTCCCCTGCTCCTCGTCGTCCCGACTCGACCCGCCTTGTCCCCACCCCCTTCCAATTAGAAACTACAAGTAGTTGTAGCTGCCCTGAGCTGCTCAGCCACAGACACATGAACACATGAATTCAGCGCCTGCTGGCCCCCCACCCCCGGCCAGTCTGCCGCTGAAAGCCCCACTAGGATTCAGAGAAGCACAGAATGTGTTGCCGCTGTTATTACCAGTACCGGTGCCGTGTCGAGTCTTCCTGCTCCCTCTCCCCGACACACAGCCGCTTTCAGCTGCAGCCTGAGTGGGGTCGTTCTGCAAACTACGGCGCCGCGGAGCTACAGGCCCTGGTCTTCCTGCTCCTCTCCCCCAGACACAGCTCCCTGTCCTGGGTCGGTGGCGAGCAGCCTCCCTCCAGGTCTCATCACCTACGTGGTGCATTACTAATTCATTGTAATAAATGTAGTTTTTAATGTGTTTTCTTCTTCAATTTCAGGGATCCAACTGGGATCTGGGTTTCCCAAGTTCAGGGCAGGCGTGAGGCCATAGACCTTTATTCCAAGTGGTAGGAGAGTGAGAGGATTTCTCTTCTCTAAGAAGTTCCTTTGTGTCCAGATGCATTGTTCATGCAAATGTTCAGTAATTAACATGATATTTCCATTGTGTTTAAAAGAAATGTATAATTGTGAAGCTTGTCTGTTAATAGTTTGAGCTTTTGGGCCAGCTGACATAATTGGCTTTTTTATTTTTTCTCTCTTGTTTCTAGTGATGACCATGTTTTAAGAATTGTTAGTTGTTTTCTGTATCTAACTTTAGTGTTCCATTAGCCAGTCAAGTTTACTTTATCACAGTGATTCTCAAACTGTGGTATGAGTACTACTGGTGGAATGCAAAAATTGGTCCAAGTCCTTAACTTCAAACCAAAAGAAAATTCATTTCATTTTATCACAGACAACAGTTGGCCCATTCAATGGCAGGCCTGAGTAGTTGTAGTAGTCAGACAAAGTAGACGTGTGTCTTTCATTGTTATATTGTTGGTATCTGAAGTGGTACTTGGAAATTTGGTTTGGTACATAGTGGTACTTGGTCTGAAAAGTTTGGTAACCTGTGCTTCATCATGTTCCTGTTCACCAAATGTCTTAAATAAATAATTGCGTGAACAGTTTTCTTGTTTTCTGTAGTTAATTGAAAAGTTAGAATATGGGTCATTCTATTAATGATGGTTAATATTAAATCACAGTGAGAAACTGAATTTACAGTGATCAACTGTTAATAGTAGTGTATTGCCATATACAATACCATTTTAAAAAATGACGCTGCTTAACTGTTTTTATTTGTACAGTAAATAAACCAGCACTGTAAAAACAACAGTTTTTAATTGGTATTAACTTCACAGTTAAACACTAAATACTGTAAAAAACAAACTAAAATCACAGTATTTAATTGGTATTTACTTCACAGTTAAACACTAAATACTGTAAAAAACAAACTAAAATCACAGTATTTAATTGGTATTTACTTCACAGTTAAACACTAAATACTGTAAAAAACTACTGAAATCACAGTATTTAATTGTTTTTAAAGTAAACAAACCAATACTGTAAATGGAAGTACAGTATGTCTACTGTAAAACTTATTTACAGTAACTTGTTGGGTAATTGTTGCCAGTAAGTCACTGTAAATTTTAAGGTAATTTTGTTACAGTGCAGGTCAACCATCTGTTCCCTCAGGTGAACAATTTTACTCCTAACTTGTGAAGGCAAAGTCCTTCTGCCTTATAATTTATAAAGATATGCACTGAATGGAGGGCATATGCAGCTAAAAGCCATGTGTTCAGTACAATCAACAATCTGCTCAACCTTTCAGCTCCTCCTCTGACTACTGGTGGATGGCCACTAATAAACACATACATGTCCAAAGAACTCAGTGTTCAATAGATCACTAAAGTTTACGTGATTCTGATTGCTGTTTAAAAATGTTGTTGGTCCCAATGTGCACTATAATGTCATTTCATAATTGAATGTTCAGCCAGAATATGTATTCATAAATTGATATATGTTAATTTTGTCCCATCACAGACCATATCTACAGATAAACAGTATATGTTGGTGTTTTTAGTGCTCATGCCTTTTACATGACAGATTATTTACTAATTAGTGGCATGACAGTAACAGAAAAAAGAAATGACCAAGAGATGAAGATTTATTCATGTGGAATACTATTAATACTGACAGGCATAAGAGTCATCCAGCTATTAACCAAACTGTAACAGTCCTCTGTCCACAGGCAGCAGGAGGTTCAACAAGCATGTAGTCTTCTGTCTGACTTTGGCACATGAGTGAATATGGTGAGCCCTGGAGCTCCCTAGTGGTCCCTTTGGATTCCTTGGTATGGAGGCTGCAGTTTTGCATGTACAGGAAATCTCATAGCAACTAATTAATAGCTACTTTCAGTAGCAGCCAAGTTACATATACAGATTTGTAGTAGCAAGCAGCAACAGTAAGTCCAGACGTGAAAATGTGCACCTCTAAAACAACTGTTAAACGTCTTGAAACTTCTGTGCAAATGGCTTAATGATCTCGAGAGCAAAGGAAGAAGGAACATTGTGAAGACTTGTGTCAGTCGGTCACCTAAAAGTTGTCACACAGTGCTCGGTGTGTCTGTAACAGTTTGAGGTTAATGCTTTTGTTCAGAATAATATGTAGGTATTGTGTTGTTGTGTGGGGAAAAACATTTTACAAACAAATATAATACTAAATATTTTTCGAATTTGATTTGTACTGGGTTTGCACTGTTATGTAATGCCTCCAGGAAAAAGGTTTTATGTCGAACAATGACATAACTTTTCCTTTTTCATTTAACCAAACTAGATGCCAGCAATCAAATTAGATTTAGGAAGGGGTCTGAAGTCATATGAGTAACATGTTTCTACCAAGTGCCCTCTCACACATTCAGCACACAGAGCAACATGAGCATCTCATAGGAGATGTGCTTCTGACCACCCGTTGAATGTGAGGCTAAGTAGGAACTGGCAGCCAACCCTGCTTTTTGGTGAAGCAGTGTGAAGCACCAACTGATGTGTAAAAGATGACACATTCCATGCCTATCATGATATGCATATCATAAGACTATAGGAATATTACATCATACTCTGTTGGGCCCCAGCTTGTCTCTGATTCATCTTCTTCGGGTTTGAAAAAGTAAGCTTTAATTTGGGAAGACAGACAGACAGATGGAGGCAGACTCAGAGCCTCCCCCAACTGCTCGGAGGCAGCATTGTCTTCAGTAACACATTGCCTACTGATATTTTTAATGAGGGCATTGAGGGAATTTGGCTCGTCAGTTCATTATACCTTTTTTTTATAGAATGTTTGCTTTGTTATGGAAACTTCCCCCCGCTCCACTGGGATTAGCTTTTTAAGCTAATGAGCCTAAAACAAGCGACTTTGAAAAGAACAGACAGAAATGTAGCTTGCCTGCAGCGGCCTCTCGCCTCTGCTGCCAAGACAAGAATATAGCATTATTAGCTGCTGTTTCACACACACATACAAATTCTTTTTATTCATGCTATTGAAGAAATGTGTGACAGCCCTGTCTTGGTGCCTCTCTCTCTCTCTCTCTCTCTCTCTCTCTCTCTCTCTCTCTCTCACACACACACACACACACACTTGCAAACAAAACCATGCACCAGTCTTTTCCTATTCATTCAGTTTCTAAAGAGGCAGACAGCAGCAGCAGATCCACTTCATTCAGTAGGTTCAGAGGGGTCAGGAGGAGTGTGTCTCTGTTCATGTGGGTGATATACACACAGCTCAGTTTAATCTCACACACAAACCAACCATAGTTGCAAACCTTTGATGCATTGCTGAGGGTTTGAACCAAACTTTTTTTTTCAGAGATATTATTTCACAGTTGAACACGCCTGGTGTCTTCACTTATGAACTGGCGTCTCAATCACTGCTGGCTGCACTGCAGGCAGAGCTGGAGTGTGCATATTACGGCATTTCACTGGAGTCCGGATGCTGTGAATCTGCAGGGAAACTGTGGAGAGAAGAAGAGACAGGAGACCGAGTGCAGGGCATTTAATCTGAGATTGTATGGAGAGGAGAATGCAAAGCAACACACAAAAAAAATCTAAAACACTAACAGTAAGAGGTGAAGGGGGAGTGTGTGTGTGTGTGTGTGTGTGTGTGTGTGTGTGTGACTGCTGTTCCTTCTCGTTTCCTCTCCCTAACTTCTCCATGTCAACTTGTCTGATCTATCTAATCCTACATGGTCTCCCCTGTCTCCCCGTATTTCAGCTCACTCATTTAAACTGCATACTCTGGTAAAATGCACTGTAAAAAGCTGCGTGTTAATAGCAGCTTTTCAATAGTGGAACAGTTGCGTAGTAAGGTCCCACCTGTGACATCAGGACTAATCACAGACTGACTCTCAACAACCTGCTTAAAGGACCACTGATAGTTTTCCATGGTTTAGCCAGATATATATTCTTATTGATGATATGATCTTTCATTGCAGACCATTGTCTTAAGTATTTGTCATTGATAAATAGAAATAAATATGAATCTGGGTTAGGGGGTCACAAAACAAATGGTCAAAGCAGATTAAAAAGCTGTGGCAGCAACGGAGAGAGGTGTGGTTCTTATTAAGAGATGTGCTCCATTTTTTCCAACAATGTTTTTCTCATGAAATTCATTCATTAGTTCTTACTCATTTGAATTACTGTCCAGTGGTGTGGTGAATTGTAATGTAATGTTTCATTTGTTTGGACACAGGGAAGAATAGCTTCAACCACAATAGTGGCTAATTGGGAGCCATGTGCATGGATGGATGGATACAATATATTTTATTGTCGTAGGGGAATTAGTCTTGGACTCAAATGCTGTGCATATAAATAGATAGATAAATAAAGACCCTAACAGGATCACAGAGAGAATAGCTGGCTGTAGAGGTGCGGAGAGCTGGATGGCTGAGCAGGAAACACAGGAAGCCGGCAGATAGAAGGTTGCTGGATAGAGCACGAGAGAAATTAGTCTTAAGGCAAAAAAAGACAGTCATATCTGAGCCATATACCACATCGAGTAGATACAATCATCTGGCAGCAGGTAATGTGGAGAGCAGGGTTTTATCAACAGCCGCTGATTGCCAACCTGTTGCAGGTGCGTGTGTGACGGTGGCTTCGGTCATCGCAAACTCCGCCCAGCATCTCCATGCACCTCTGTAAACACAACACAGAAACACAAAACCCACACCAAGCACCATAATAATCCACAAATATTACTGGACATGACAGTACCAGCAGCATGCCTATTGGACTCTTATCGTACACCACTGTTTGGTTAGGTTAATGCAAGAAAACTACTAGGTTCAGGAAAACATTATGGTTTGGATTAAAATACCTAACTTCAGTTTTGTTATGTATGTGACCTAACGTCACTATGTTACTAAGTTAAAATAACTCATTGTTGACTTTTGGTTCCACACTGGACACAAACAGTGGGCTCGTCGGTGAAAGTCTTAAGTCTTGTCTCACAAGTCTCACAAGTCTTGTGCTTCCTCCTCCAGAATCAGAAACAGTATTCCTTTATTGTCCCACAAATGGCGAAATTTGTTTGCCACAGCAGCCAAAGGACAGTAGTATTTTAAAAAACAATAACAATAGTAAAAAGTAAACAACATAATTAAGAAGGTAAGACATAGAATAGATTTGTATATACATTTAAACATGATATTGTCAAAAATGAACATATGGAAAATAGAAAATGGTTGATGCCACCACAGAGTCATAGAAAAGTCAGGAGTGTCTCCTGCACACCAAAGGACCTGAGCTTCCTCAGCAGATACAGTCTGCTCCGACCTTTCTTATAGGTTGCTGCAGTGTGATCAGTCCAGTCCAGTTTATTGTTCATGTGAACTCCCAGGTACTTGTAAGATGTCACCATCTCAATGTCCGTTCCCAGGATGTTCACCTGTGTGCAGGGTTGTCTGTGCCTGCAGAGATCCACCACCAGCTCTTCGGTCTTCCCGGTGTTGAGCTGGTGGTGGTTCTGCTGACACCAACCAATAAGTACATCTCTGCCACTCCTTCAAACACACTGACCTGATTCCAGCTGGGCTGACTGATTAATATCAGTTCAAACCAGGGCTGTCAACATTTTTTCTTAAATCTGATACTTATTTCCTATCATACATGCATACAAAATGTGTTCAGCCCACCGCCTGTTACTGGTGAGTCGATTTTAAGAAACTTTGTTTGAGTCTAACGTTACACCAGCCATGGTTCTGAAGTATTTACGGTATACTGGACCGTCACAAAAGTCTAGCGTAAACTCTGCCAGTGGGTAGGCTACCTTGTAACATACACCCATTTTGATTTTCATAGTTCATTAGTCTATGGTTAGGAGGGATGACTTACAAATACTCTAGTGTCTCTGTCCGTATTGAAAACATCACTGGTATTGATCTGTGCTTATTTTTCTATTAAGGTCTTGCCTTTAGGTAGTTTCATGGTTGGTTTGCTTTTACAGCGCCTCCCATCATTAGTTGATAGAAGTGCCAGAGTAATACTTTGTGTCAGTGACTGCAACATTAATTCAGAGGCTATTAAATGATTCCCTTTGTGTATATAGGCTAATAAACCACTGTCATTGGGATGATAACATCAGTTATCTTAGCGGGGTAAAATGATTTAGCATCTTTCAAGTAGAGTTATGTTTAGGTAATTATTGTTTATATCTGCTAAGTAGGGATGAATTGGTTTTGTTTGAGTGTACGTAAGATGACCTTGTGGTGGAATACAACACTGGTGAGGCAGGCCCGCTACATGCCTGTCACCTCCCTCACTGCTAAAGATTGTGTCTGGTTGATGTTGGATTGCAGTCAGCATGGGGAGTCATTTGCATCTGTTGTCGATTCTCAATGACAACAGATGCAAATGACTCAGGTTGCTTTTTCCTGTCCTTTTCGCTGTGCACTGGTGCCTTGCTCCCATCACAAGGCACTGGACAGCTCATTGGGGATTAGGTTACTACAGATGAATGACAACCCTCATATGTCCCATCCTGATTGTCTTGTGGTAGGCTCCTCTATGGTCTGGGGTTACATTTTTACAACACGTTATCCCTCGAATCTGGCAGGCAATGCATGGTATCAGGTCCTTCGCCTTCTCCTCACTTTGGCGATGTTAAGTTCAGCCTCATCCACCAGTTGCATATCTGGCTATAAGGATATCGCTGCAAAGTCTGAATTATTTTCATAGACAACTTTGATCTTTTCTGGAGGGCCATCCCAGCCTCTTTGCACGAGAAGGACTATATCCAGACAAGGACAGCAAATGTCTTCTGACCTGAAATATGGATCTCAGGCTGAAAATTAATTGGACTGACCTTCTTGGAAAACATAAGGAACCAAATTTAGTTATTCTCCCAAGCCTGTTCAATCCATATACTTACACATCGGTTCCTCATTCACTTTGACTGTTGAAGTGAAATGACGATAAAATGAACTCTGTTAAAGCGCTGCAGAGATATGGGCACCGATTAGCTGCGTTGGTAGAGCAGGTGTCCCATGTACAGAGGCCTTGTCCTTGCTGCAGCAGCCCCAAGTTCAAGTCCCAGCCTAGGGCCCCTTGCTGCGTGTCACCCCCCCTCTCTCACCCTGCTTCCTGTCATCTCTGAAATGGTACTATTAATTAAGTCATTAAAAAAAGGCCCCAAAAATAGACACTACATAGGTATCCCAAACATGCTTTCGAAACATGTGACCAGGCATAGCGTCACAACTTCTATCATCATCACAGAAACCCCCAGAATCTTGAGATAATCATCATGACTAAATATGTTTCTGTTCACCTCAATCCTGAACTGATAAAGTTTGCACTTTTGAATACTGGTTGCTTCTCTAGTAAGTGTTTGAATATTGATGATTTCATCTCAATATGTTCTTGTTTTTGTGTGTGTGTGTGTTTTTTCATCTCTGATTGAATGTTGGCTCTCTTCAAAGGCCTCTGTCATATTATTAGAATCATCTCCCCCAAGTTTTATGTTTTCAGTACGTGAATATCTTCACAATCTTTTTAAGCTTTAAATACTTGAGTCTTGGTTATTAATGCTCAGCAGGTTGTATTAACTGTATTAACTGTGACTATTTTTCAGTTTTCTGATTTCAGTTCAATTGTTCCAAACAGTGATGTTGTTGTCTTGCAATAACTTTTGTGATGTGCCACCGGCCTTATGTGGCCGCCGCTGACCCTCTCCGTCCTGCTGACGGCGGGTGCCACCAGCATAATGTGGCCGTGCCGCCGCAGCCGACACTCTCCGTCCTGCTGACGGCGGGTCCCACTGTCATAATGTGGCCGCCGCAGCCGACCCTCTCCGTCCCACTGACGGCGGGTCCCACTGGCGGTATGTGGCGGTAGTATCAGGGCCGCATTATTGGTGCGCCGTCCCAGTGTGAACGGATAATCCGGAGGCGCGGAGCGAGGGCGTGTCGGTCTGACAGTCTGATAACTGTGTAACCTGCATACAAAATCAGGTCACTAACCCTATATATGTCATTTAAACACTGTCAGTGCACCTCCTGTATTGTAGGGGGCAGCATTTCCCTAAGAGTGTTGTTCCCCGTAAGTTTAAGTGAGGTATCCCATGAAGAAGTGTGCACCTGTGTGCGAGGCAAATTCCTCTCAAAGCACGAAGCAACGATAGCAGACGGCCGTGCATAAAACGGACACAGATGTCCGCAGGCAGACCCGGTAGTCACAGACGAATCCAGGGTTCATCCCGATAAGCTGTGAGCCGAGGAGAATAACCCCCTCTGGTTGTTTTTTTTGTTAGCCTGATCAACTGTCAGAGAAATAGAGAGAGAGAGACGATTAAGATGGCGAGCCCAGCCCAGCGAGTCTGAGAGAGAGAGAGAGTTGGAGATGCGGTGTGGCCAGCCACAGAACCTGCCTTGAAGACTCCAGATCATCTGAATCACACATTCTGAGAACAGATAAGACACACTCCTTACCTGCCCGGGTAGTAGCAGTAGAGATTGAGGATGAAGTGACTGAATTGACATTAATACAGAACACACACACCACACACACCAAAACTGAACTTCATTGAGTTGGAGAGCACTACTCGAGCACTACTTATTTGTGGCGCCTTATTTTTGTAACTGAAAGCACAGCTAAGCTGTTAATGTTATTAATTGTTGCACAGTGATATTAAAGTAGGACAAAGAAAGCGGAAGGAGGACTCAGAAGCAGAGCGAGAACAGTTTATTCTTTATTCTGAAATTCCTGAATTACTCCTAAGGATGAGTGACAACACAATTGGCTATGAAACTCTACAAACTCTAGAAGCAGGAGAAAGGGGAAGGGGAGAAGGCAAGGAAAAACAATCAGGGATTAGGGGAGACGTCAGACCGGTGACACACGAGGGAGGGCAAGTGACCTGAGTTACTTTTCAAAATAAAACATGAAATTCACAAGACAGAAAACCCAAGACAGGACGACCCCCACCGTGGTGTGACAGTACCCCCCCCCGCCTCTTTTGCGGTCAACCGCCTTCTTAACCCGATCCCCCTGTCGGATTAGCACCTGGCGGGCAGCTGTCCAGATGCGGTGGCAGCTGCCCGCCATGGCATGGGCAGAGGGGACCGAAACCTCCCGTTCATTCTCTGGAAAAACTGGAGGTTGATAACCATAAGCACACTTAAATGGTGCTAATCCCCAGTCCATCAGACTCTTGTCTTCCTCTGAGTCAATAAGTGCGTTGAGATTCGTGTCCATGTGGTGCGTTACCTTCACTTTTGTCAGTGTGCGTGAGACAGGGCCTGTGGCTGCGACCTGACTCAACGTCAGTGATCGCTTGGTTGGACAGGTGATTACAAGGTGCCCCGTTTCTCCACAGCAGAAGCACCTTCCCTCCAGCTGCCGTCTCCGCCTTTCCTCCTCCGTCAGTCGTGCTCTGCCTAGTTGCATGGGTTCACCCTCTCCAGTTGCATGGGTTCACCCTCTCCCTCCATGATGACGTGGGTCCGGCGAGGAACGATGAAGCGCCGAGCGGCTCGGGGTTTTAGAGAACGGTGCTCCTTCCGCTGTGGAGGTATTTCCTCCTCGGTGTCGTCTGAGCTGTGGGAGTCGATTATCCGTTCGAATGGCAAGCGCGATAAGATCGTCCAATCCTGCGGGCAAATCGAGAGGAACAGGCTGCCAGCCCCTTCAAAAACACATCATACAGAGGTGTGGAGTTCCACCCGCTCTCAGCTGCTAGCGTACGAAAACAATAGCATAATCACACACAGAGTCTCTGCCTTGCCTCAGCCCACTTAACTCTTGTGCTTTCTCCCGGTTGTCAGCCACTGGATCCTTTTTTTATGGTCCTCTTTAGCGCCGCCTGAAAGTAATCGAGAGAGTTACAGACAGACGATCCTCTGCTCCATTTGGCGGACGCCCAGGCTTTGGCTCTCCCGCTTAGGTACGAGATCATGAAAGCGATCTTAGCCCGATCAGTGAGAATGCGTGGGGGGTTAATTCAAAATGAATTGAACAGTCTATGATAAATGTCTTACATAGTCCTTGTTCCCCGAAGTACTGTGCTGGTGGAGCCAACTTACTACCGGCTCCAAAGTGTAGAGTGGGTGGAGTAGGAGGAGTCGGTACGGGAGCCGGGACGGTGGGTCGAGGAAGCTGCGCAAGCAGCTCCTGTAGTTGAGACGTGAGCTGGCCCATTTGCGCCGCCAAGGCTGTCTGGAATACCTCCTGGCGTGAGATGCGGGCTTCTTGGGCATGCAGAACTGTTCTGCCTCCGCTGGGTCCATTTCTGGCCAGAGTATAATGTCAGGCCGAGGCTGGAAGGAGGACTCAGAAGCAGAGCGAGAACAGGTTAGTTTTTATTCTGAAATTCCTGAATTACTCCTAAGAATGAGTGACAACGCAATTGGCTATGAAACTCTACAAACTCTAGAAGCAGGAAAAGGGGAAAGGGGAAGGGGACAAGGCAAGAAAAAACACAGCAAAACAGAAACAGAAGGCGCTCCGAACGGAGGGAAAATAAAAAGCTGAAAAACTGGTCTCCTCTATTGAGGACTTACTATGAAATATTAACAACAAAAGGCGCTCCAAAAGGGAGGAAGCAAGGGCTACAAAATATTATTCTACATTATACTTTCAAACAAATAACAAATAACAGAAAATGCTCCAAGAGGAGGGAAACAAACTACAAACAAAATGACTAATAACAGAAAACACTCCAAGAGGAGGAAAATCAACAACAAACTGAACCGAAGATACTACTAACAAAATATCACTCTTCTTGAGGAGAAAACAAAGGAATCGAGAATACAAAAGAATACTTGGCTTGGATACAAAGGTTGTGGACATGGGCTTGAGGTATACGCAGGACGAAATACTCTGGCAACGAGACAAGGGAAGACACAGACTATATACACATCAGGGAAGGGAGCACAGGTGAGAACAATCAGGGATTAGGGGAGACGTCAGACCGGTGACACAGGAGAAAGGGCAAGTGACCTGAAACGAGAGGAGAGTTACTTTTCAAAATAAAACATGAAATTCACAAGACAGAAAACCCAAGACAGGACGACCCTCACTGCGGTGTGACAGTGTGGAAGTATTTTGGATTTCCAGTGAGTTATGCTGACAACGGTTTGCAAGCTCTGCAAGTTTCCAATTGGCTGAAGATATAAGTTATTGTTACATTATGTTTCAAATTTGACAATGTAATGTGGTACATTGCGAACAAAGGTCAGATATTATATTACATAAAGGTCCAGTCTAAAAATGGCATAGCAACCTGTGCTTTAAAAAAAATAAATGTAAAAATCGTGACACCCATATTTTTGACCCACTTATGGAAGAGTGCCAACAAGAATCAACATATCGCTGCAATTAGATACCTAGTCTTGTATAACTGCTTAAGAAACTTTATGTAGACGTTACCACCCTTTCGAACTACAGACTCATAGCTCCCCTTTATTGGTTACATAAATAATAATGATAATGTAACCCCAAATATAAGAACGAAATCACAGAACCAAATGCCAGAGTCTGTAAGAGCTAATGGTGTATGTTGAGGAAAATCACCTGTTTTTTAAAAAAAAGACTTACTAGTGTACGTGCAGCTATGCACATAGCAGAAGATACTGGAGACACGTTTGCCAAGGTACAAGCAGGTGCAGAGGGAAGAACAGGGGTTTCCAGAGAAAAATTCCAGAGTCAGCAGAATTTGATACATAAGACAAAAGAAGGAGCAAGGATTGGATAGACCACTGGGCACATGTTTTTGGCAGCTTTATAAATCTGTCTCATTGTGAAATGGGTAAACATGCATGAGCTTCATTTCCACCCCCACAATTATCCATAAATTGATAGAGATATGCCCTCAAACAATTGGTGTATCAATAGGTTTATCAACACTCATTAGACCTGGAAGAATGGCACTGAAGAGAAAGTACAACTGACTGTGTTTCAGCCACAAGGTTCTCCAACTGCATCAGAACAGCTGTCATTGCACATAACTGTCATGGATGGCCATGGCTAGTATTAGAGCACGCTTATGTATGTATCTGTATACCGCCATCTCTCTAATATCTCCCTCATCATTATTGTATATCAGAGGGATGATCACAATCAATCTATGCATATACACAGCTCAAAAATGTCTTTACATTTGCCATGGGTTACTGAGCAGCAACAGGCACTGAAGGTGTAGGTGTCCTAGTGTTTGTATTCAGGTGAACCTCTCACTGAGCTCAGCACTCAGCAGAGACTCTGGTTCTCTCTCTTCTTCCCCTTTCCTCTCTGTAACATTACACTGTAAAATGTTACCAGAATTTAACAATATTTTACTGTGATATTTCACAATAATTTGCCATTTTATCACTTTACAGGCTTTAACTGTAATAATCACAATATAATACTGTAATTTAGAATTTTCTGTGAAATCAAGTAAATTACTGTGAAAAAAACTGATACCAGGATTTAACAACATTGTATTGTAATATTTCACAGTAGAATACTGTAGTCAAACCATCCTCTTTGATAACACAACAAATTACTGTAAAATTTTAATCGGTTTGAACCGCACTGCATTGTGGGACAAGGAAGAGACGACAGGTGGATACTGGTGGATAGGATACCGTTCTCTTTATACATCCATGTTCATAAGTTGTAAATTGTTTATACTGCATTGTTTATACTGTATGTTTAAAGTTGAAAATTGACGTGTGGGTTGTGTATGGTAACCAATTTCCTGCTATTGATTAATCACAATTTTATATTGATTCGATTTAATATTGAGTGACTGATTCAAGGATTCAGTTAGTGATATCAAAGTATGATTTTGAGCTGTAACCTGATTACATAACTACCCCAGCCATGTAACACATCAATACTGGTATCAATATAGACATTAGACAGGGAATGAATATATCAGCACTTAATAGCTGAATCTGCTCTTTAGAAATTAAAATTCATGTTCATGTTTATGTTAAGTTATGTTATGAGACAGCTCTAGTAAATTGTTGAATTTGATATTATAAATTGATTTTATAATTATTAAAAAATTAAAATGAGTATTGTCTTTGTTTTCTTTGTTCTTGTTTTGACCTTTAATTTAGCAAATCCAAAGCATGTTTGTGTGGTAAAATCACAGGTAACAAGTCAAATTTGCAATATGTTACAGTATTTTTTTAATTGTAAATTTACAGTAAGTTACTGGCTACTGGTTGCATTACTTTTACAGTAAAAAATAAAAAAATACAGGCAATTACTGTAATTTACATACAGCAAGATACTGTAATTCCACAGCTAAATAATGCTATATTACAGTAATTCCATGGGCATGGCAACTGTGAAGTTACAGTATACAGCTGTAGATACATTGTATTTTACTGTGAAATGTTTACAGTACATTATTGTGAAACATGTACAGTACATTACTGTGAAATATTCACAATAAATTACTGTAAAATTGCTGTGAAAGTAATGCAACTAGTAGCCAGTAATTTACTGTAAATTTACAGTGAAAAATGTTACAGTGTATGTTCATGGAGTAAATTATAAATCCCCTCCAGCTCCAGTTAGCAGTAAACATTACAGAACAGAAACATCTGACAATGCGGATCACTGCTGCAGTCAAGTTTGATTTATCTGCCTAGAGCAACGTTTCGATTCCCTTCAATCAGATTTACAATCCCTCAAGGAAGAAACGAAAGCACTTAGAGTAGATAACGAGGGGTGTTACAAAGGCCATCCTGTCAAACTTGAAGGCTTTCTTAAAAGTCGGGAGCCGAATTAGTCCAGAATGAAAGTCAAAACCGTCGGGAACGGCTGCTGCGCGGTGAAGTATTGAAAAGGGTAATTGTTGCCCGTCCTTTGACTAACTTTTATTTAAGTTTTGTTTCTTTCACTTGAACTGAACTAATTGTAGCGGAGACTACGAAGAGAACTTTGTTTTGGTTCACAATTTCTGGTCACGTGATAGCAAATGCTTCTAGCTGGGTGGTGTCTCTCACGTGACCGCATAATGAGTAAGATCTGCTATGTTAAAGACTCTGGAGTTAACCTAGGTCAAAGGAGATCGCTAGTTCAATTCATAACTGGAGTATTGTAGTCACGCCCGCCGATAGGGGGGGACAAACGGGTCTGTGTACCGGGCCCAGGGTAGAGGGGGGGCCCAGAAGTGGTCAAGACCCCCCCAACACAAACATGGTTTGGCCACTGATCAAAACAAACCTAACAGCCCAGCTCTAATGTTAACGTCCATTAGCTTGTATAGAAGCTTAACACCACACGTTATCTTTGACAGAAAGATGAATTTGTTAGCTCCGTCAGAGGACGAGACAGAGTGGAGAAAGCTCCAGCTGCAGTCAGGTGACAGAGAGTGATGCGGGAGGGACGGAGTCAGGCTGCCGGTGAGAGAGACAGGGTTTCCACGGAGTCTTAAAAAGTCTTAAATACGTCCATACTTTGCGTATAGGTCTTAAATTACATTTAGTTAGGTATGTACGTTCATTTGCCGCTTCCGTCATCGCCTTTTGGTTTTGAGGAAATGCGTTGGTGAGATTCACAGTCAGCTCCGTGTGTTGTTCTTCTGTCTGAAGTGTCAGGAACGTAAGTGGCATTTTGCCAACAGCGCAGTCGGACCTTATCGATGTATAGTTCGCCATTTCCAGAAAGACTTAGACAGCAGAATCTGCCAGAGGACCCTCAGATTGGGCACACTGAGTGTGTGTGTGTGTGTGTGCGTGCGTGCGCACGAGGGTTATTTATAGTTAACTAAAATTACATTCCTAGATATAAACTGAACTTAAACTACTTAAATCACTTAAACTAATTAAAAACTAAACTGAAATAAAAAAAATTAAAAACAAAATTAAAATAAAAACTAATAAAAAATTGAAAAACTATAATAACTGATCACACATTTAATTTCAGCCAGAACAGAGGAACAGGAGAGGAAGAGCAAGGGAAAGGGAGAGATCTGGGCACGGGGGGCCCATCTAAGATTATCTCGTCCCGGGCCCAGGCAAGATTGTCAGCTGGCCTGATTGTAGTTACTATTATTATTGTTGCTGTTGTTTTTGTTGTAGTGGCGGGTGGGAAATGGGACGCTGCTATTATTTTTCACAATGATCATTGATCATTGGGACCGCAAAGGTGTTTTGTGTTTAATGTGGATGAATGTTTGTGTTATTTATTTTTGTTGGTGGCTGTCAGTGTCTCGAGTTTTGTTTGGGCCTAAATATGATATAAAGAGTAGCATCTATCAGATGGTTCAGTTAAAAAATGCGATGAAGGACATTAAAGAATTTGGATAATGTTTTCAATTAAATTACCTAAGAAGGGATTAAAAGTTGCTCATATCAATATATGTAGTCTAAGAAATAAATTAATTGATATTACAAATATTCTCTCACAGGGAAATATACATATTCTAGCAATCTCAGAAACTCATCTGGACTCATTTGATAATTCAGCAGTAAGCATTCATGGATATAGTTTATACAGAAAGGATAGAAATGAATATGGAGGTGGGGTTGCCATCTACATTCAAGATCATATACCTGTAAAAACAAGGAGGGACCTAATATCAAATGAGATCGAAGCAATATGGCTGCAAGTGTACATTCCTCATTTAAAACCCTTATTAGTAGGTTGTTGTTATAGACCTCCTAACACAAATTCTGGTTATTTGGATAAAATATGTGATATGATTGACAAAGTTGGTGATTGTACTAATGAAATGTTTCTACTGGGTGACCTTAATATAAATTGGAATGCAATAGACTGTCCACTAAAAAATAAGCTTCTCTCAATCACAGTTGCATGTGGTTTGACACAAGTTGTAACTGAGCCAACTAGAGTATGTGTTAAAAGAGATGGGTCTAGAACCTCAACATGTATAGATCACATCTTTACTAACACAGATGAATTATGCACCAAAGGGATATGCATACCAGTGGGCTGTAGTGATCACAATCTAGTAGTTATTCTGAGGAAAACAAAGGTGCCTAAAGCAGGACCCAAAATCATTTTCAAAAGATCATATAAACATTTCAAAGAAGACCATTTTATTGAAGATGTGAGAAATATTTGTTGGGACAGTGTGTTAGAAGAAAACGATCCTGATGAGGCAGTAGAAAATTTCAACAAACTCTTTGAGGAAATTATTAATAAACATGCACCTGTGAAGAAAAGATCCATTAGAAGTGTTAGATCTCCTTGGATTGATAATGAATTAAAGGAATGCATGGAACAGAGAGATAACGCAAAGAAAATGGCAATCGGGTCTAATTATGAATCGGATTGGCAAGTTTATCGCAAGCTAAGAAATTATGTAACCAAGTTGAATATAAAGAAAAAGAAAATTCACCATGAAAAGGTATTTAACAACATAAAGCATGACAGCAAGAAATTATGGAATACTTTAAATAATATAATGGGTAGAAAATCTAGATCTATTCCATCATTTCTAGAATCAGAGGGACTTTTTATAACCAGGCCTTTGGATATTGCAGAATATCTCAATAATTATTTTGTAAATAAAGTAAAGAAACTTAGGGATAACATGAGCCTAACAGATAATGCACAATCTTACTTCAATATTAGAAATAAGATTATGGCAGGTAAAAAGTGTGAATTTAGATTTACTCCAGTTACAGTTAGTCAGGTAGAAAAATTATTTTGTATGTAATATTTGTGCATGTAAGGACAAACCAGCTGGAGTAGATAATATGGATATGAAATTGCTCAGATTGGCAGCAAACTTGATCTCCACTACAATTTGTCATGTATTTAATTTAAGTTTAAAGAAATGCATTTTTCCTCAGGCATGGAAAACTGCAAAAATTATTCCATTACCCAAGAATCCTACTGCAACCTTCTTTGGTTCAAACAGTAGACCAATAAGCTTGCTGCCCGCCTTGAGTAAAATAATGGAGAAAATTGTTTTAAACAAATACAAAATTATTTTGCAGCTAATGATTTAAACACTGATTATCAACATGCCTACAGGGAAGAGCACTCCACTGTTACAGCTCTCACTCAAATGGCTGATGAGTGGCTATGAGAAATTGACAACAGACACCCAGTTGGAGCAGTATTACTAGATTTTAGTGCAGCGTTCGATATTATTGATCATAATTTGTTGTTACAGAAATTAGCTTGTTATGGTTTTAGTTCGACTGCAACCCGCTGGCTTGAGAGCTATTTGAAAAACAGGAAACAGACAGTTCTATTTAATGGAAGTTTGTCTGAACCAAAAGTAATTGATTGTGGAGTCCCACAGGGAAGTAGTCTTGGTCCATTGTTGTATTCAATATTTACAAACGACCTACCACTGACCCTAAAGGACGCTAAAATTTCAATGTATGCAGATGACTCGACAATATACACAGCAAAACCCACAATTGATGAACTTAGTAGTGTTTTAAATCAGGAACTTCAAGCAGTGGTGACATGGATAACCAACAATAAATTAGTTCTCAATACCGCTAAAACAAATGGCATTGTATTTGGGACAAAAACTATGTTGACGAACGAGTTGCAATTGAGGCTATATGTAAATGATGTGGTTGTAGAACAAGTGCAACAAACCAAACTTCTAGGAATAATATTTGATAATAAATGAACATGGTCTAAACACATTGAGAAAGTAATAAACAAAATGGGCCAGAGTCTTTAACCATAAGGAGATGCTGGGAATTTTTACCTTTAAATGTAAGGAGAAGTGTCATCAAAAGCCTTGTGTTATCACACCTAGATTATTGCTCAGAGGTTTGGTCGTGTGCTGCCACATCATCTATCAAAAAACTGCAAACAGCTCAGAATAAGGCAGCACGATGTTTACTTTGTTGTCCATATCGAACTAATGTCAGTAAAATGCATAACTGTCTTGCTTGGTTGAATGTAAAGAACAGATTTATGGTCTCATTACTTACTTTTATTAGAAAAATATCTGCATCTAAACTGCCAAGGGTTTTATATAAATGTCTGTTTTTCAGCTCGGATGAACATGGTTATAATACGAGGCATGCTACGGAAGGTAGATTTACTCTACCTAAAGTGAAAACAAACAAGATGAAAAACACGGTAATGTACAGAGCCATGGTTTTATGGAATGCCCTGCCAGGACATATTATTCAAGAGAACAATAAATACAGATTTAAAGAACTACTGAAGGAGCATTTGTTAGCCAAACAGCTTTCGGTGTCTGTTGATGTTTAGTGGAGGCTAATTGGTCCAATCAATTTGTAATTTGTTTTGTTTTGTTTTGTTTTGTTTTGTTTTGTTTTGTTTTTTTTGTTTTTGTATTTGTTTTTGTTTTTATGTGTGTATGTGTTTGTGTTGTGTGATGTGTTTTCTGTGTTTGTGTACTGCAGTGAAAAGATTATGGTGCTGGGTATGGACTCCAGGAAGAATAGCAATGGCTCTGCCAAAGCTAATGGAGATCCAAATAAAATGAAATGAAATGAAATGATCAACAGGACTGAAGATAAATCCACTTTTGAATCCCAAAAGTTAAAAAGTCATCTCTGAGCTCTCAGAGCAGAATCTGATATGGTGTTTCTTTCTCCATGATTTCTGGCTCTGCACCTGAGTCTCTTCTCCAGAATTGGTAAGCTCCAGCTTTCAGTATAAATATATTTGTTTTATGTCAGATGTTTTCTTCATTAAAACTATTTGTTCTTGACAAAGCAATAACTGTTAAATTGAAGGAAAGCTACTCAAATAGCACAATTAACAAACAAAAACATGACATCAACTGTGTTAGGTGAAAGGTCAACTCAGAGCCTACAGGTAGATGCTGGTGGAGGTGGGAGCCTTGAAAAGCTATATGAACTCCAGCAGCAGCAGCAGCAGCAGCAGCAAGGCAACAAAAGAACAGGTGGGGCACTGACAGCTTAAGTTCACCCCTATAATGGCAGGGTAATATGTTACATATGTTATGTTGTACACTCAGCTTGCGAGTGATATTTGACCATAGCCTTACTTTCGAAATCATTTGCCCCGGCTGGTTTAATCATGTCCTCTCCATCTAAGGGCCTTTGGTCAAATTCTATCCTTTTC
The DNA here is from genome assembly GCA_903131615.1 of Diplodus sargus. Taxonomy (NCBI): domain Eukaryota; kingdom Metazoa; phylum Chordata; class Actinopteri; order Spariformes; family Sparidae; genus Diplodus; species Diplodus sargus. The sequence goes on along the minus strand of CAEMYA010000815.1, from coordinate 49,019 downwards.
AAGCTTCACAGAGTCCATGCCTTCATCTCTCTTTCCATTTAGTCTACTGAAGTTCTTTTAGACATACATTTTTGTCACTCGTCTCCAGTTTATCCAAAATGCTGCTGCCCAACTGTTGCAAATTAGAAGAGAACAAACCAATGATTTTCCGTTCTTCTCTGTAAGGGCTCTGTGTGCATTTTAGAATTTAACTTAAAGGTTGTCTTACGATTACGGGGGGAAACAAGATAAGGACCCAAATGCATCCAACACAGCGGAGGCAGTATAAGGGAACAAAAGGCGAGCTTTAATAATTTAGGCTGAAATACAAAAACCAAGACATCTTTGAGTCACACCCTCTACGAAATAGAGTTACCCTTTTGTGGATCATGTCAAGTGATGACGCAAACACATACAGCAAGAGAGAGGATGTACAAATGATTTGCTTCAGCAACTAGCAGAGTTAGAAACGAGAGGTAGATGGCGGCAGGCAGAGAGTAAAGGTATGTCGCTGATGAAGGCTCTCGGTCATCCAGGTCATGGTAATTCTAAGTACTGTACTGTTGGCAACTGGACTTTCTTGAAGACATTTCACCCCCTCATCCAAGAGGTGTCTTCAGTTCAACTTACTGAAGACGAGCTGTAGGATTTAAACTGTGCAAACCCTGAACTAGCAGGCTGATTGACTGTAATAGGAGGAACACAATGTAACTGAGAGATATGCATAAGAAGAGGGAGCTTTGGACTATGGATCAATATTAACACCTATGTGTGTGTACGTGTCAGTTATCTCATGAAAAGGAAGCAGTTTTTGTTGCATTATTTTATTGTATTACAGTAAGCAACAACCAAAGTAAAATATACAGTATCTTACATGACTGTGGCGATGGGCAAAGCAATTCTTTGTAGTGTACTGAATCACAAGATTCTATTCATTAAAAGGATTTGTTCACCAAATCATTGGTGGTGTGGTGGTGGTGGGGTAGCACGACTCAGGGACTGTCTCAGCCAGGGCTCTCGTCTCACTCAGGATCTGAGACCATTTCATGATTAGTAATCCAATGTTAGCTTATGCATATGATACTAATCTAGATAATGTCAGATATCTGGATTTCAGAACTGAGAGAGCTATGTATTTCTTATCCTGAATACACCCCATTCCTTCACCAAACAAATGACATAAATCAGCGAGTGACCTTAAATCCCTGCACATTCGCCTGCAACTCATTGAGCTGACTAATGAACTGATGGTTTCAGGAGGTGATTGAGTTCAGTTAATTCACCCAAAAAATGTGTTCTTTGAACCAAATGTTCACTACTTGCACAGCACAAGACTGTTTAGAACTGTGTCCCAATACAAAGATTAATTATTACAATAAAGTAAAACAAAATGTTTGCCCCAAATATCCCTCTAACTATTACAGCTGGTACAATGAAAGACTCACAGTCTTTGATCCAGTTTTAACTACTAATTTATAAAAACAAAAAGTGTAAGCCAATTTTTATTTGATTCTCCCCATGATGACCCATGACCCATTTATTATATATTTATACAGAAAACAATAGCATCAGTGGTTGAGAGAAGAAGAACTGTACAAATAAATGAAATTAGTCTTGAGAGGAATTCCACAGACAGAAATGAGCATACGTTTACAGGTATCAGAATGTATACAGCATATGAGGACAAAAGCTGTTTCAAGCCTCTAGTGTTTCCAGATGCCAGACATCACACAGCTACCCTAAGTGCAGTCAAACACATCCTCATACCTAAACCACTGAATAGGTTGTTTGTAGGCACCTCCCAAAATGACAAAAATCACTGTTCCCTAAATAGCAGCACAGTTCCAGCTTCCCAGCAACACACATCACAGACCTTCATCATACAGATGCAGTTTAGGAAGGGGTGTCCCTTGAGTGAGCATTGGTTGTGGCTTATGACAACAAGTTTGAAAATGAAAAGTATCTGGGCATATGGACCTCTGTAGCTGCCCCTCATCTCTGCTTTAGGCTTTGTATGTGCTATGTACAGGCACATCTGTACAGGAGAGGGCATGGAATGACAAGGTGTCTGATCGAGGTGTGAAAATGTGGCCAGTTGGTTACTGGGGTAGACAGTGGTGAGTTTACTATATGTATTCCTGGATATGAAAATCTCATGTTCAAAAAGAGCAAAATATTCTTTTGTCAGAGTGCAAGTGAAAGACTGGAATTTACATTAACAGATTATTTTTTGATGTTTCACTCACAATCATAACAGCTGTGCCCAAAAGAAATATAGATCTTCTGATTAGCCCCCCTTCCCCTAACTGAGAACAGATCTCCATGTAAGGTGAACTATTCTTCATTCTGAGTTACACGATTAATGATTCCCTTGTCTTATTTCCTTTGCCATTTACAATTTCATGTTACAAATGCTTTCAATTTAAGCATTTACTTTTTAGCTTTTGCATTTCAAATGTTTTTGGTTTTTTTATTAAATAAAGTTATCATAACCAAAGCTCAGGAGCTAGACCACACTCTCTCCCTTGCTAATTTGCCACCTGAGCCTATCTAATCACACCACCTGGGTCTTTTCAACACAACACCTGTGCCATACCATACAATCACCATTTTTCTCCCATTCGTCACACAGGCTCACCACCTTTCCACCCAGACCCTCTACTTTAAAGAGTATACTCTCCAGAAATGGACCCTGGCCATTCCAGCACAGGAACCACAGGGGGATGATGTTGTACCCCCAATCTCAACCTCCCTGGTCACAAGACGGTGCAGAAGCTCTACAACTTCATACAATCCCCTCTCCTCCATCTCGATCTCGAGGTTCATACACAAACACTGATCATTATCAGCAGGGTGAAGTTGGGAACACGTCACCTCATAATCTGCCCGTACAGACAGAATTAGACTCGACTCTCAAAATCCTCCCAGTGAGCTCTTTTATGAGAAAGTGAGTGTGACTTCCGGTTCAGAGCCGGGCTGTTATTATTCTACTGCATTGCACTGAAATGACTGCTTCCCTTCTCGAGGATTTATAGAGTCTCGGCATTCATGCAACCTGTTATCCCAACTCTCTTATCATATTGCCATGTCAGTCATTTTCAGTGTGTCACTGCCAATCACTGTGAATGGCGTCTCTCTTTTTTCATCTGATGAAGCCTCTTGACTTTCTCACCTCTTTCTCTCCAGTGCACTGCAGGCTTTAATCTCCCTCTTTTCATTTGCAAAGTTGCTTCTATTCACTCACTCGGCTATGTCCTTTACTTTATCGGCATGTCAGTCTCTATAAAATGACCCATTCTCCAGTTCCGCTCTCTCTCACTTCATGATTAAAGGCTAAACTCAAGATGTTTTCTGTAAATCTGCCACATCTGTTGGCTGCTTCTGTTTGGAGAGCAGGACAACTTTCCTTCATTCTAACATTCAAAATAGCATTGAAGATCAGACTGAACCTCTGAAATTCAGCCCTCCAACGTGGATGATGGCCATAAAGATATAACTGAATAATATGCAGCACTGCCCAGGTGAAATCTACAGCGATATATATCCAGCAGCTTGTTTTAAATGTATGATCCATTACCAACAATCCACTGTGTGGCACAAAATAGTGTAATTTGTTTATTTTCTAATTGTAAAGTTTTACAAATAACTGAATATTTTGAGCGGCCGGTTCAAAGTGATCTAGTGTGGCACTCTAAGGCAGCCTTAGATACTTGTTTTAGAGGAACCAACATCGCTAATGCCACAGAAGAAGACATGACTTGCATGTGAATGATAATGAATATGTGGGGTGACCATTATTTTTAAGATTTAGGAAAAACTCAGTAGCTAATTGTCATAATCATGAAGTGATGAGGGACTACCTAGAAATTACCCAACATTATGTTTCACTTAAGGGTGCACAAAAAGAATAAGTATTGAGTAAGTAATTAGCTAGGAAGGGACTTACTGCTGATATTGATTGGTGTTTGCAGTAAGAAACAGCGCTTGTGATGTGCATCCCCCTCGCCATTGGCGCAAGTCATCCAGCGACTCTCCCCAGAATGGCAGCTCCTGGTGAACGTGGCCGGACCACGATGAAACAACACAACCTCCAAGAAGACAGACACATTTTGCTTACAGTGAGGAAAGGATCGAGGTTCTCTTGCTGGGTTTGACTCCTGGCACCTTGGGCTGAATTAGCAAGTTCGACCGCTCACAGCGTAACTAACCAAGCTAACTATGTAAAACTGATGGACATATATACGAATAGCACACGTACCTCAGTCAGAAGAGACTAGTCTGCTCTGCAGTAACTCCTCACTGCTCTAGGTGTATGCTTTTTGCTAACATTACCTGATGAAAGGGACTGTTGCCACACCACGACTCTGTTCTTTGGATAAGTTGCTGTTTGCTTTGTGCAACTGAATGAATGTGACTGAATGTCTGTCACTGCTGCTGCTGCTCACTTGTTTTTTGGCTGGCTCCGAGGCTCTGTCTTTTAGTGCTACTGAGTTAGCAAACTGCTGAAGGGCAGACTCAGTGGCTCTGCATTATGTAATCTTAAACAAGCAAAGTGTGAAAAGAATTTCAGTTTTTAGCTGTGACATGCCAAAACAATTGAAAGCCACTGGTTTAGAACACAAACTTGTGATCTAAACCAGTGGCTTTCAAGGTTGGTGAATCTGAAAATGTTGCTTGCATTCCTGATAGTGACAATGTTTACACATTATCAAGAAATGTTGGCTTGCGGGGGAAATCTTACTTCAGCAGTGGTGCTGGTTTGCTGTAAGCTTTAAACATGCTTACCTCTCAGTGCTGTGTGTCAGGAACATCCTGTTACACATCCTCTATATTCTAAAGAAGCAGAGACCCAGATGGGGTTTGATCTGTAGTGTGAACCAGGTTGGAAGTTCAGAGTTCAACGCTAAGGCAGAGCAGTAAATGTGGAGTTCTAACTACAAAAAACTGCTTATTGCCACACACTGTATACTTTGAAATGTCTTTGGTGAATGGTAGACCATTGTTTCTGCAGTTGCCATTACTTTGTCTGTGTGAATGTGTGTAGTCCTCTCTCATGGACCCTGCACAGGTATAGGGTAGCAGTTACCATCAGGCACTTTTTTATTATCTAGAATTGGGCTCCATGTGTTTCCATGCCTGTGGTAATATCATCTTGAGCCAGAAAACATAGATATGATTACACATGTTCACATACATTTCCCTTCAATATAGATATACTCTGGTTTTACATGGAGGCACAAAAAAGTTTCAGGAACCGTAGGACCTTTTTCCTGATGAGTGATGATCGCTAATGAGTAGATTTTATTTGCCAAGAATAATCTTAAGTGATCCATACCAGTGGCTGCAGCTTTATGTCTCTACATGGTCAAATAAAACCTTTAAAGTCTGGGGATTTTTAAACATCAGTATGGCTAAGTCTGTCTATGGGAGAGACAGCAAATCTGTCACATGTTCATGTGTAGGACTGCCCCTGACTAAAAATTGTCCTAGACAACACTAATCATTAGTTCCAGCAATAGTCTTCAAGTTGTCATACATTTGTGAAGGTAATTTACTTATGTATTTTTTAGGGCATGCACGCAGCATGCTGCCTGCTAAAGACAATGATAATGGCAAAAGCGGTAGCATAAATGATTCTGAATGTGTTGGAACAACCAGTAAAAATGTTATTTCAAAAAACACAGAGGCAAATCACTTTCAAAATTACAAAACCCAATAATCGCAAACTTGTCAACACCATGGATGATGGCTTCTTTTAAAATGCTGCTTCATGCCTTTCCTTTCCCCCCACCCACCATGTTTTCATTGTCCCCTGAGCTGCTGTAAAACACCTCAGTATTGTATATTTGTCCTCCACCAGTACAGATCCTGGTCCTGCCTGTTCACTGGGAGGCTGCAGAGCCTAGATCAGTTGCTCCCTCAGCCCCAGTACTAGTGCTGTTTCTAAAGCCACTCCCTGAGAGCATACCCCCCCAAAACCTCCTCCAAAGCGCCTGTGCAAGTGGTGCAAACACAAACACTCCCCTAAAATAGCTGCAAGAGAGAGAAACGAAGAGTTCAGTAAAATTGGTGCAGCTTTCAAACAGTGGAGAGAAATCCTAGAGTTGAAAGACCTCCTGATGGATGCCAAGGTTGCTGTTTCTGCTTGATCGTGGTAGCCTTACTGCTATTATGTTTTGCTAAGATGAGAGATAAGATAAGATAATATACAACTTTAGCTGTGGTATATGGTGGTAAAAGGGTGGGTGGTGCAGAAAGTTGAGTGAGTGAGGTGTCCCCCAGGGTTTGTCGCTGGGGAAAACAGCATGCCATCTTCGTGGGGATCATACTAGGGATGTGAATCTTTGGGTGTCTCACGATTCGATTCGATTCCGATTCTTAGGGTCACGATTCGATTCAAAATCGATTCTCGATTCAACCGATTCTCGATTCAAAAATTGATACAATGCATAGTGTGTTAAGGTAAATTATGGCATCAAAACAATACAGTTTGTATAAGATAATGTGATTTTTAAATAAATTGATTCCAATAATGTAATCACACAGAGGCAAACTTAAGACAAAGGTAACATCTATGGCCACATTATGCTATATAAGAAATGAGAACTTCCTCCATGAAATGCGCAACAGCACAACTTTAATAGTGTAATCTGCTGCAGAATGAAAAAAGCAAGCCCTTAAAGAGTGTTTTGACTAGATGAATCTGGGTTTTGAAAAAGTTGCTGTCTCTCTGCTTGGAAGGAAGGTGCTGGCTACACTGTGTGTGGATGTTATGACCTGCACCTTATTTTTGTGCACTTCTGTTTGACATTGTGCCTGCAGTGCATGGCTGCCCTTGTTTGCATAGTTAATAGCTGCTTATATACTGGGCAGCAAGCCACCAATTTGACCTTCCTTTTTGCGGCTCGGTCCGCGGATTTAGACAGAAGCTGGTAAATTGGGGGTCTGTCCTGGTCTGCCAATTTGCCACCTCGGAGGGTACACTTTTATCCAACTCCATTCCGATCTAAATCTGAGACGTCGTTTTGCCGGCAATTGCGAGAGATGTGCGGAGGTGTGGATGACCGGCACTGTTGTGCGCCACACAGCTGAGGAGTTTTAAAACCAGGAAAGAGCTGATCACAGCAGTCAGTCCATCACTTCATCCGCGGATGTCAATATGAGCAACTGGACAGCCGCTGAGATCCAGGAGATGCTAGCATCTCCTCTGTCTCTGAAGCTGTCTTCGCTGTTAGCTTGTTGTTGTAGCGGCATGCTAGGAACGGTCGCTACTTTCAAATTAAAAGCCCCCCACTAAGAACCCAGTTCTAAACTCCAATGGGGTGAAATGTCAAGCTCTTATTTTGAAGACAAATTCCTTGTCTTTATTTCCCCAAGCTTGCTGCAACGCTGTGTACGGAAACCCGTGGGGGCACACAGAGAGACGGGGGAACGTTAATAAAAAAATCGATTTTTGAAGTTTATGAATCGATTCAGAATTGTGGATGATTAGAATCCCGATTCTTATGTGAATCGATTTTTTCCCCCACCCCTAGATCATACTGTCAAAAATTGTCAAAATTTCTTATGCAGTTTGAGAGTCCATCTACGTCCTCAACATGCACATTACAGAGAACATCCCAGCCAGTCATCTCAAAACAGCCCTGTAGAGTCTCCTCAGCTTCCTGTGACCACCTTGGGACAGTTCTGATGATCACTGGTTGTTGCTGGACTGCAGATATATAGAGTGGTTTGAGGTGGACTGGGTTTTGATCCGATCTGCCCAGGGGAGGGAGAGCTATGGAGCTTCCTTGACATTAACATACAGCAGATCCAGGGTTTTGTTCTCTCTCGTTTAACACTCCCCAAACTGTTTGAAAGTGTGCAGGGTTGTTGTCAGGGTGGCGTGAACCAAATCAGATTGCTATGATGGCATTTGGATGCAGGGTCATAATGGCTTGGGGTAACTACTGCTAACAGCCCAATGCAAGGGCCATACACGCATCCTTTCTTCTTGCCACTCTCGCTGTAACTCCTGTCTCCTGAAAGCCAGCTAAAGTCACAATAGAAAACAATAGAGAGCAGTGTGTTGTCATGCAGCCATGTCTCCATGAGGCACATAACAGAGCCATCACATAAATGGTAAATGGATTTCTATAGCACCTTTCCAGTCTACTGCCAGCTCAAAGCGCTTTACAACACTTTCACATTCACAAACACATTCATACACTGATGGCAGAGACTGCCATGCAAGGTGCCAACTGCTCATCGGGAGCAATCTGGGGCTCAGTATCTTGCTCAAGGACACTTTGACATGCAGCTAGGGGGAGCTGGGATTCAAACCAGCGACCTCCCCATTACTAGACGACCTGCTCTACCTCTTGAGCCACAGCTGCCCCATAACACATTCCTGCAAAATTGCTTGAAAAAACGGTCAATGGAGCTTACTATGAGGCCCTCTATCTTTTGACCTTGACTGTAAACAGAAAATTGTAATTTTCAACAGCCAGTATTAGGTTTAGCTGTACATTTCTGCCTTCACAAATACAGTTAACATTCAAAATTGTCAAAACATCCACAAGAAAGACACGAAAGTTTGCTTTCAAGTATTCAAGCTGACTCGTATCCACAGGGTTTCCTCTCTGTATTCAACCCTCTAACACATCTTTCCCTCTGTAGTAAATCTCTTTCTGCCTCACATGCTGCCTTCAAATTATACTCCCCATCTGCTGATTCAGAATGCATAGAGACCAATCACCATGTCAGCCTATGTATCCTGAGGTTATGAAGTGACTCAACTCGCCTTCCCTCATTTCTAACCCATCTCTTTTTTCTTGCTCCCTGTCATTTCCTTCTCCCTGTCCCACATCCCCTCATTTTCTCATGCTCCTCCTCTCCACCCTCCATCATTCCTCCTCTCTTCTTCCTCTTAATTACCAGCCTCCTCAGCAGTGAGTAATGAATACATTGCTGTTGTGTTTCTTCTCGGCTGCATTACAGCTTTTTGTATTCCCTGCCCATACCTCGCAATCATCATGATGGGGGAGAAAGGAAGTGATGGAGGGAGGGGGAGGGTGGCAGCAGTGTGAATCACGAGTGGAGGGAGAAAGAACATTTTGTAATGTCATTCTAGAAGGAATTGAGTCACTGAAGTTCAGCTTCCATTTCTTTGACAATTTTGACTCCTTTTTTGCTCATGTATGAATGTTGTTTTTGTCTGTGTGCATGATTAGACCATTCTCTTCTGGGAAGTCAGAGACAGGACCTCTGATGTGAGGTTGACATCACTGAGCATGCTTGGACGAATGGTTTGTTAGCTCTGCTCATCATAATGGAGTAATGTGTCACCACCTGCAAATGAATGTCTCTTATTTATCTTATAACACAAGAGTTTCATAGACCAAACTCATAGGAGGAGTTATGTGCCAATTTATCCAGCCTTACCTCCTGACAATCAGAGGAGAAATCTGGTCTGGACCTTGGTTGGCACCATGGGTCAGCTTTGATTATATGGGAATGTGAGGAGCTGCAGTCTGGATGAAAATGATGGTACTTTCCGCACGGGACAGAATAGTGAAAGAATGACATTAATGTTGGTCCCAGTGTAGCTGACGTTGTTGCCAAGCAATGGTAAAAAAAAACTCACACTGGGAGTGTGTAGTTCACAGGTGGGTAGTAAAGAGTTACATTTACTCCATTACATGTACTTGGGTAACTTTATTGGGTAAATTGTGCTTTTTGGAGTAGTTTAAATTAGGGATGGCTCAATATCACTTTCACATGTCCAATACCAGTAAGACAACACTGAGTATCTGCTGACATCGATATCAGTCTGACACAGCCTTTCCCCCTCTCTTAAAGAGCAAAGCTATTGATAATACATCTCTATGGAAGAACTTTGCTTAACCTAGCCATTTAAAACGGGTTAAACTGTAGAACAAATGTTAAAATTAATATTAATATAAACAAATATGCTACTCCTCAAAAGGAAGACATACATAGACAACTTTATCAATCAGTTTTGCAATAGTATACTACTGTAAAAAAAGAAATCATAAAAAAAAACGGTAGGAAGTCTGGCAGAATTTGTTGCCAAACACTTACCTTCAAATTACAGAAAAAAAAAAAACTTTAATTATTCTAGAGAGAATATTCACAATACAGTTACCTGCTATAAGGGAAAAATCTCATTATAAAACATCTCTAGCATGTTAAACAAATGTAAAAACTCTGTATAAATGTAGAAATTCCTCAAAATTACCCAATTTAAATGAAGATTGTTGTTTTCATACAGTATTCTCTGGTAAATTCACAGAATTATCCAATCTATTCAAGTCTAAAAAGGTAACAGTGTGATTCTTACTTCTCTGGTTTGTGGCCATAAGCAAGTCCCAAGTCATTGTGCTTAGACTCAGGCAAGTCACGTCACACAAGAGGTTTGTTAACAGATGAATTTTAATTGCACAACATGAGACTAACTGCCAACAATCCAGCATTAAATATTACAATTGCACAGAAAATTTGGATTTTCTACTAAACATTTTTTTTGTTGTCAAAACTAACAGCCAATGAGCAAATCCCATCATGCTCTGCGTATTGCAGTTGGTGGAGAGCAACTGCAGTACCTGGCTCTAAAAACTGCGGCTGCCTTGATCTCGTGAGGATATTGTTGCCGACGTGTGCACAGCCTCAGAGCAAGTCAGGATGAAATCAGACACAAATCTAACCAGCATGCATTGTGCAGAGGTTGCCGGTGATCAATTGTGGTCAGGGTGAGAACAGTCCTTGATGATGCTATGCACCTTTTGCAGACATCGCTTGCTCTGGAGAGCCTCGATGGTGGGACGTGAGGAACCTGTGATGCATTGGGCAGTTTTCACCAGCCTCTGCAGTGCTTTCCAGTCAGACACAGAGCAGTCGCCATACCAAACTGTGACACAGTTGGTAAGGATGCTCTTGATGGTGAGTGACGTTGAAATAGAGAGTTTAAATGACTGGGAGGCTTGAAGGTGACTAGCAAAATAGATTATTGAGCCTGCAACAGTTTCCCACTTTGTATTTATTGTGGCCTAGTGTACAGGCAATTGTTCAGATTGAGCAAAAATTAAACATTATTCGTATTCTGTCTCATTACCATTTTTCGCTGTGGATTGTCTGTGTAGACTAATACATCCATTCATTAAGAACACTGAAATTTTAATCCTCATCAAGGAAAGATACCATCGTGTTTGTCTGATCTCGCAGAATTTAATTTGTCACACAGTTGATTAGAGATAGGGAGAGACCATTCTACTGTGGTTGAGTTACATTGACTTGGAATAAGTGGGGGTCGCAAACAGAATGATGAAGCTCTGTCTTGAAAAACTGTCAATACATAAGCTGTTTTATCTGAATCACAAACGGTCTGGTCATATAAGGGTCAAGGGAAGATCAGTGTAGCTATGAGACAAATGTACTTATTGTAAGTCTCTTTGGACAAAAGCGTCTGCTAAATGCCCTAAATGTAAATGTACATGTTTTTAAGCTCGATTGTGTCCGCATAGTTTTCTAGGTCCTGCTGGATACTGTCTTTTGTTTTTTTGGCCGTTTATGGCTTTATTGACAGGTAAGCTGAAGATATGACAGGAAAGAGGGGGAGAGAGAGGGGGAGTGACACGCAGCAAAGTGACCCAGGCCGGGAGTCGAACCCAGGTCCGCTGCAGAGCCTCAGCACATGGGGCGCGCGCTCTACCCACCGAGCCACACAGCGCCCCTGGATACTGTCTTTTAAGCATGGTTTGCGCACGCTGCACAAAGTCACACGGTCATGTTTCACAGTAACTGTTCGCCATTTCCGTGTGTGTTTTGATGCTGTGGAAATCCTTTACCTGAGTCCATCGAGCGTATGCTTCACAGATATTTACTTTGGTTTTTGCTCTTCTCCGGTCACTCAGCTGCTGGGACATATAACACACCGTTCGCTGGGGCTCTGATGAACTTGCAGACTCCGCCATTTTACCCAGTGTCAGCCTTGATGTGCCGAGCTTTGCCGAGCATTGCGAAATTGGTAACCCGCAATGCCGGCCGCTATTTGGCTGGTACGATGTAAACAGGAAGTCATTGTCGAACCCGTCAAAATTTCTTAAATTATTTATTTCAGACTGTTATGCCCCAGTGTAGGGGGGCCTAGGACATAACATGAAAAAGCCCCATCTTCCCCAAGTCCCAAGTGACCACAATACTGATTTAGTAGAATACTAGGAAAAATGATTTATTTACAACAAAATATTAGATAACAATATATATATAAACTGAGCTATAGGCTTCAGGGTGGACTAAGGCCAAAATAACACTCAAAAGGTTCCTGTCTAGGAAATAATAAACCATACCTAACCAAACTTAAGAACAAACAAATGACACAAGACTTACCTCCCTAACTAAATAAACAGGAAAAAACATTGTTAACAAGACTGGCAGTCCACCCTTACTACTCAAAATAAACTAAACTACTCAAAAGTACTACAGAGCTGAAGTGTGGCCGGTTGGGATATGAGGTGGATGAGGAATGCCTCTACCACCGAAAGTCCGCCATCTTGGCTCTTTATATACCAGGTGGTGGTGAGTGCCGCCAATCAGGAGCCAGGGCCTGGAACCACTTGACCAATCATGGGACGGCTATGGCACACACCTATTTGCATGACGACTGAAAGCAGACAAAGAAACACAGGGCACACACATACACACAGCAGCTTGGCTAACAAAAAAATGACTACAGTCATAACACAGACTAAATATAATTTTTCAAGGAAACGCATTACTTTTAATGTGCGCCCCTCTAAACGCCCCGTGGATGTATTATTTTTGAAAAAATATAGCTTTTAATAAGCATATTACAGGTACAGGTAGCATTTCCATGACACATTTTTTGCATTAACTTGCAAGGTTTCCTTGATTGATCTCTCAATATTTCACACTGATTCATATCACCGTTTGTTCATTCATTTCATTGCCAATTATGATTTTATTTCGAACATGTAAATAAGATTACATGAACAAAATTAGGCCTTCATAAATAATATGTTATGTTGCAATGCTGGTAAAAGAAAGAAAATGAATAGCTTACATTTAGGTTATTATCTTTCTTTATATTAAAAATGCTGTGTAATACTACTGTGTTACAGGTTTTCCATCTTCACATTGTTTTTTTTTCTCAAAGGAATACAAAGTCTTTACTGCTTCCACTGTCTGACTATACTGTATATTTTCTTGTACTGTTTATCTTAAATAAAGAGAGACGTAGGCTTCTGCTCACAATGTCAATACATCGGACCAACTTGAAACCCACCTTCTGTGTTTTTTTGGACTCAAAATATTTAATACAGTATAATCCCCCTGAATCTGAAGACAGAAACATATGAAGCTTTTAATCACTGGTTTGCAACTCAACAGATTAAGACTTTTAACCTATATTTTATTTCATTTTATTAATCCAGATCCATAATATACATGGATTTAATTTGACTGTGAAAGACCCACTTATTTTTGGCAATGTTTTTGTATGCATGTCAACGAGCATCCATTTTGCTGATGTTGGTGTGTTCTCTGATATTGTTTATTTTCAGAGAGGATTATATATTGCACATCTTCATGACATATCTGTTATTCCAAATCTTTTGATTGAATTTTTATGATTCATGTTATGTATATTTTTAGTTTGTTTAATGCATACGTGCTTTGTGTTGTCCTGTTGTGCCACATAGGTCTACATCAATTTTCAATTGTGTTACAATAAATCATTTGAATATAGTCCTGTGGACATAAGACTGCATTAAAAATAATTTATATATCATGAATGTGAAGTGGTTTCAGACTTAAGATGGCAACTACTTACTGACATGTCAACAGATGGCTGATGGTCCGTGAGGTAGAAAAAAAAAATATTTTGAGCAAGTATAGAAGAAAAAAAAAAAAAAAGAAAGAAAAAAGGAAAAAAAAATAAATAAATAAAAAAAACATAGATAAGTAGATAGGCATATGTACACATATATGTGTACAGGTGTACATGGAGCCCCCCACTGACCCAGCTATCCTGATCCACCCGGGCACCCCTCCCGTCCTTGGGGACCAGTTGGAGATGCCACCCAACAGCCCCGTCGTTGTGTGTGTGTGTGTGTGTATGTATGTGTATGTATGTGTATGTATATGTATATGTATATGTGTATGTATATGTATGTGTGTATGTGTATATATGTGTGTGTGTGTATGTGTATGTGTATGTATATGTATGTATGTATATATACGTATATATGTACAGTACAGACCAAAAGTTTGGACACACCTTCTCATTCAAAGAGTTTCCTTTATTTTCATGACTATGAAAATTGTAGATTCACACTGAAGGCAACAAAACTATGAATTAAAACATGTGGAATTATATACTTAACAAAAAAGTGTGAAGCAACTGAAAATATGTCTTATATTCTAGGTTCTTCAAAGTAGCCACCTTTTGCTTTGATTACTGCTTCGCACACTCTTGGCATTCTCTTGATGAGCTTCAAGAGGTAGTCACCTGAAATGGTCTTCCAACAGTTTTGAAGGAGTTCCCAGAGATGCTTAGCAGTTGTTGGCCCTTTTGCCTTCACTCTGCGGTCCAGCTCACCCCAAACCATCTCGATTGGGTTCAGGTCCGGTGACTGTGGAGGCCAGGTCATTTGGCGTAGCACCCCATCACTCTCCTTCTTGGTCAAATACCCCTTACACAGCCTGGAGGTGTGTTTGGGGTCATTGTCCTGTTGAAAAATAAATGATGGTCCAACTAAACGCAAACCGGATGGAATAGCATGCCGCTGCAAGATGCTGTGGTAGCCATGCTGGTTCAGTATGCCTTCAATTTTGAATAAATCCCCAACAGTGTCACCAGCAAAGCACCCCCACACCATCACACCTCCTCCTCCATGCTTCACGGTGGGAACCAGGCATGTAGAGTCCATCCGTTCACCTTTTCTGCGTCGCACAAAGACACGGTGGTTGGAACCAAAGATCTCAAATTTGGACTCATCAGACCAAAGCACAGATTCCCACTGGTCTAATGTCCATTCCTTGTGTTCTTTAGCCCAAACAAGTCTCTTCTGCTTGTTGCCTGTCCTTAGCAGTGGTTTCCTAGCAGCTATTCTACCATGAAGGCCTGATTCACACAGTCTCCTCTTAACAGTTGTTCTAGAGATGTGTCTGCTGCTAGAACTCTGTGTGGCATTGACCTGGTCTCTAATCTGAGCTGCTGTTAACCTGCGATTTCTGAGGCTGGTGACTCGGATGAACTTATCCTCCGCAGCAGAGGTGACTCTTGGTCTTCCTTTCCTGGGGCGGTCCTCATGTGAGCCAGTTTCTTTGTAGCGCTTGATGGTTTTTGCGACTGCACTTGGGGACACTTTCAATGTTTTTCCAATTTTTCGGACTGACTGACCTTCATTTCTTAAAGTAATGATGGCCACTCGTTTTTTCTTTACTTAGCTGCTTTTTTCTTGCCATAATACAAATTCTAACAGTCTATTCAGTAGGGCTATCAGCTGTGTATCCACCTGACTTCTGCACAACACAACTGATGGTCCCAACCCCATTTATAAGCCAAGTAATCCCACTTATTAAACCTGACAGGGCACACCTGTGAAGTGAAAACCATTTCAGGTGACCACCTCTTGAAGCTCATCAAGAGAATGCAGAGGGTGTGCAAAGCAGTAATCAGAGCAAAAGGTGGCTACTTTGAAGAAACTAGAATATAAGGCGTATTTTCAGTTGTTTTACACTTTTTTAAGTACATATTTCCACATCTGTTAATTCATAGTTTTGATGCCTTCAGTGTGAATCTACAATGTCAATAGTCATGAAATGAAAGGAAACTCATTGAATGAGAAGGTGTGTCCGAACTTTTGGTCTGTACTGTATATATGTATATGTATATGTGTATATGTATGTGTATATATATATATATATATTTTTATTATTTTTTTTTTTTCTTTTCTCCTCCTCCTTTCCTTTTCCCCCACCCCATTTCTTTCCCTCTCTCTCCCTTGTACACACAAAAGCCACATCACACGCACGCACGCACGCACGCACGCACACACACACGCACACACACACACATACACGTGCACGAAGTATTATAACAAATTGACATACTATCATCACCATTATTATTTATTTACTTATTTATTTAATTTTTTATTATTATCATTACTATATGTATGTGTATGTATGTATATATACACATGGATGTGTATGTGTATGTATATATATATGTATATATATTCTTTTTTCTTTTGTTGTCTACGTGTCTGGTTTTGTCCATACTGTCTTAAACACTGTCTGGCTATGTTGCTCACTCTTACTGTCCTATGTCATATGTGTTGTCTGTCAATCACTGAACTTGCACAATAAAAAAAAGAAAAAAAGAAAAAAAGAAAAAAAAAATATTTAGATGACACACATTTTAAATTTACAGAATGAATATGTAAACAGTTGCCATGTTTGGGTTTTTCCTGTCACCTTGGGTATTTGAATCCTCATCAGTGACTAAAACATAGGCTACATTGTTTTGTGTTGTTTGAAAGGTGATGTGTTTTTTTTCCATTACAACTTGAACGGAAATGCCAATTGGAAGTGTGCAGAGGCAACACTTATGATAGGGTTTATGACACTTTATGATACAAGGGGACTGTGGAAATTGGTCATTCTAAAGGTCACATTTTGAAAGTCCGCTTTATATCAGGCGATAATTACTCATAACCACGTTGGAATAGTGCTACAGAGGAAAATATGCAGATTTTTCTTTAACCTGGTATATTTTGTATCGCTTGAGACTGAGAGAGATGCAGCAGGAAAGTTGATAAAAGGCAAGGTAGCCTTTTAAATTAGCCCACTCAATCTTTGTTAGAGATGTTTTCAAATTATTGGAAATACCACATCACGATGTAGGCTAAACGACATAATCCACTTTTGGATTGAAGCTGCAATGCTTAAAGTTAATTTTCACGCCTGGCAACCCGACAGGGCGTCAAATCAAAGTGATGACTGCCCACCTATTTGTCACATCAACTTACGACACTTGCACTAGTCCTGTGGATTTGTAAGACCAAAGACATCCTGATGACTGGAGAAACATTGGTAGGTAATCAAATGTATTCAAATGTGTGCCTTGATTTTATTTATATATTTTTCAAGCATGTGTTTTCTTTTGTTTTTTCCAATTGAATTGACAGTTAGGCTACAACTTACAACTACGCCTCCAGCAAAGCCCCCCTTCCCCTCCCCCAGGTATATATGGTTTTTGCTCAGGTTTTCAAATGGAAGACAGTCATATTCATTTATAACAACGCTTGCATAAAAACAGCTGTATATAACTCCAATATCAATTTTTAGGTTTACTATGAGAAAGCTAAACAGCGGGCTAATAGGGACTGTCAATATGCAACATGGGCGGCATTACTAGTCTATGTCCTACTGTTCCTGCAGAGGTTCGAAAAAAATGTAGCTGTGTTGGAATTTAACAGACGTACAGCAGATTGTGCAGAGAAATGTAATGGAAAAGTTAAACCCCTTTTCTTGTTTTTCACTAATCCAAATGTTTAAAATTCAAATTGAACATACACTGACAAACATTTTATATAGATAATAAATAGCGCATTTGCTGTAACCTATTGGTAATTCGTTATTTGAAAAATATCATTTGTATAAATGACAAGTGATAGGCTATTCATTAATTTATTGTCATTTCTTGTTGACCATTTACTTTAATATATCCACAGAGCAGTTGCTGCTCCATCTGTTTTCAGCCTCTCACAGTTAGCCGACTGAAAATGGAAGGTGAGAAACAAATAGTAGCTATTTCATTCTGATGCAGCATAAACCAATATTTTACAAGAAGGCTTTACATGAAAGAAAATAGTGCAATCAATTATATACAATGTGTAAATATTCCAGCCGATTTATCAGCAATATACATTTTAAATGGTAATTTAAAGCTGTAAAGCTGAAGTGATGGGGGAGGGGTGGTTTAGTAACCGAGTCAGTGCGTTTACATGACACTCAAGCACTGTTACTGTTACTGTTCTTCACAGGTTCATATCAGACGTTCTCTGATGTTCCCTCATTGTTGGCCTGCGCCGGTCCTGAATATGTGTTCTGTGAAACAAAGGAACTGGCAAATAAGGAACACCTCCCGAGAAAGCATCTCAAAGATGCAATTGATTTTGTTTTAAACAATGAAGGTATGGAGTATAGTTGAGGTGTTAAAGGGCAGATGATATAATTAATTTGTTTTAATTTGGAGAAAGTAAAGCATTTTACCAATGTCTTGAATTTGTTTTTCAGAGATATTTGTGGTGGCCTGCTCCTGCAAGGACAGCAAGCAAAAATCCAGAAGCCACTACCATTGCCCATTATGTCATTTTAGAGCTTTTTCACGGGCAACTGGATTTATAAAACATTTAAAAGCCATACATGATACTCAATACTCAAAAATGAGAGGGAGATTTTTCTTTTAAAACAATGTCAGCAGTGGGATGGACAAGCATGGAGGGATGATCTTTGTATGGTGTAATTGACGGTGCCTTGTGTGTAAGAGTAAAACCAAGCAAACTGCTTGGATGCAAAGTAAATAATAAAATACTAATAATTTCATGAATTTTATTGAAAACAATAGAAACAACTGACCATGTGAAATTAACAGTCAACGATAGTACTACATTTTATTACCAGGTGTTCTATTTAGGATGTGTTTGTATATAGCTCACTCTGAACACCAGGTTGGAGTATAGGTCCTGTTCATGTGGTGATCATCAAAAGTTGTTTCAAAATAACAGGTAATCAGTAGCAGTGTGAGCCTATACAGTAGTGAGGAGTGTAGTGATGTTGTACTCTATCATTGCGTTGTGTAGTTTAATGGACGAAGAAGACCTTCACAGTTGGCAATCTCGCCGTTTATTTCAGACATTGGCTCGCCTGCCAGAGGGATTAATAATACAGTCAGTCCCGGTTCCTCTCACACACACACATACACGTCAGCGAGACAGCGAGGTCCGACTGCTCAACTAGTTTCAAAATGAACATAAAATAACATACAAAGCGTACCTGGCAGAGGGATTAATAATACAGTTAGTCCTGGTTCCTCTCACGCACACACATACACGTCTGAAAAATGTAAAATGAAAAGAAAGTGCAGGTTAGCTAACACGTGCAGCACTAGCCATTTTGTAAACAAAAATAAGAGAAAACACCGTCAACTTTTCATGAAAAAGGACGTGCTCGACCGTTCGGGAGCTATATGCTTAAAAAAATACAACTTAAACCACCCCTTAGTATTAAAATTAAAGTAATTAATATGAAACAATGGCGGAGCTCATAGCTCATGCACCTACCAGGGGGACAGCGAGGTCCAACTGCCGCTACCCCCCGGGATGCATGACCCTAATCCACAGGGGTGTTGCATTTAATTACCATAGGACAAACAAGTTTTCGTGTTGTGTGATGAGTTTTTATGGCAAGTTGAATCACACTACTTCTTAACTCTGTTACCGGAGCACAAAGTTCTTACTGGAATGCTGCTTATTCTTAAAACAAGTATAAATCAATACTTCATAAGGGGAAAAATACTGTTTTGTATGAACAGCAGTGAATTCATTTTGTTTTATTTTTTTCTGACTTTGGGGTGCATGTTTTAGTTTTAGAAATGTCAAATTTGATTGTATAACCTATATAATCCTAATGTGTTCTACATTTTCACAATGTCTATCTCCTGCAGGTATTGAATCACAGAAGAGAAAAGGTAATACATGGCCCTAATTATTAGTGTTTCAATTTTGCTCTTAGTTTTTTGATTCTCAAGAACTGCCACAAAAGGTCTTGAATGCTAAGTACAAATAGTGTTGTGCTTTCTAGTGATGGGAACGGCAGTTCTTTTTACTGTACTGAATCTCTAGAATCAGTTCATTAAAATGATTCGTTCAAAAGATTCGTTCACCGAATCATTCAGTGCTCTCCAACTCCCTGAACTGATAAACAGCCAAACGATCTGTCATTCAGTTCTTGATTCAGCCCGGAGGTTCACGTTCACTTACTGAGGGACGGTGCGTTCATGGACTATAGTACACAATCATTTTCAGGAGACGCAGCGCTGCTTTGAGTGGTATACATGCACTAAAACTATTACATGATGAAAGTGTCCTCTGTGCACAGTAAAATCACTTAACAAGATGCTACACGGATATTAGCAACACAGCGCTAATTTTAGCAGTACTACTGAACGAGAATCACCTCCTCTGCCCTGAGTGAATGAGTGAGTGACACAGCGCCACTCTCAGCACAACGAGATTCATGTCCTCAGCGCCGTGAATCAGTCGTTCGCGAACGACCTGCTGAGGACGTGAACTACGTTCGCGAACGTGATTGACGTGAACGTGAGTAACTTTTACTGTGTAAAATCACTTAACATGATGCTACTGATGTTAGCAAAACATCGCTAGTTTTAGCAGTACTGTTACTGAAGGTGAATGTCTCCTCTCTTACTCCTCTGCCCTGAGTGAGTGAGTGACTGGCACAGCGCCACTCTCAGCACAGTACGCGAACGAGATTCATGTCCTCAGCGCCGTGAATCAGTCGTTCGCGAACGACGTGCTGAGGACGTGAATCAGTCGTTCGCGAACGACATGCTGAGGACGTGAACTGAATCAGCGTGAACGTGACGGCGCTGAGAATCACTTTCGGCAGTTCCACTCCCGGCCGGCATGCTCGCTGCTGAGCTCAACTGAACTGAGAAAGGAACGAATCAGTTCCTCAAGTGATTCCGTTCACTTCGTTCACTCAAACGATTTGTTCTTTTGAACGACACGTTCGCGACCGACACAACACTAGTGCTTTCACCTGCAATGTCATAAATTGCAGTTCCCATTGTGTGGCAAAAATGAACTCTAGAGAGTCGGTGTCACTCTAGCCCATAACCCACACCTACAGAACCACCCATATGCCATCTGTGCAGGGCAGAGGTACTGTAGGTTGAGGATGGCTGTAACTCTTATCAGTGTTTTACTGTAACAGCTGTTTTTGCTTTTGCAGAGAAGGGAAGCACTACTACCAAAAGAAAAGCAGAGAACATGACAGATCAGTCAACAGAGGAGCACTTTGTGAAATCCAAGCCTGGACATTTTGCCTGTCCACACTTTACAGCTGTTTTAAGTGCCCAGAAAAACCTCAAGCATCACATAAGAGATGTTCACGACATTGACTGCACACCCATGGTGTGTGCTGATGTCAAAAACGGAATTTATGTCATCCCCAAATACGACCATAGTCCTGTGTTCCCCATTCATGTTATAAAATCTACAACTTTACAAAAAATAGACTGTGAAGTACCAAAGTGCAGAAAATGTATGCAAATGTGCTAACATCTTGAAAGGACATGTAAGGCAAAACCATACATCAAGTCTGCAGTCCTCACAAGCATATCACTACAGGACATGCTTATCAAAGGGCTGATGTCCTCTGAGTGGAGTGACAAATGTGCAGAACTGAACACTGTTGCAATAAAGTGTGGAGTTGACAGTGTTTTCCAGTTTTTTGTGGAAAATGGTAAATACTCCCAACGTTGGCACTTTTTCTCAGTATTCACCAATGAAACCAACAACTGGTGTCAATTTGGGCAGACCAGGGTCACATTTGATCCAGTGGTCGGGCAGTGGAACTGTCCATGTCGAGGAACCGGAAGATCTCATCGTTGCATCCATTGTATGATGGGAATGTGGTGGATTTCCCAGGGGTCCCCAGGCACCCTAGTGGCCACCTCTGATATCCAAGTGGATGACATCGATGACTTGGAAAGTCACATGCTGGAAAGCAGCATCACCTGTGACCCACACAACATAAATGCACAATAAATCTGTGTAATGACAGATTTCCTAACAGCACAAAGGCGCATCCCATGCCTGCAGGACCTACCGATGAAGCTGAGGACTCAGGAGGAACAACCACCACCATGTTTTGTACCCTCTGAGAACACCTGCTCCTACTGTCCTACCCCTCCAGCACTTAATCCCTCCAAAGTAGTGACCACCCAAGCTATGGGGTATGGGATGAATTATGTAAAAAAAAGGAAAGCCAATGAAAAAGGTAACTCTATAGTTTAGCATGTTAAACTCAAATCATGATATTATATTTATATCTGGCATCAATTGAAGGTTTTGTGTTTATGTAACACAGTTTCACTGATTTCTTACAATTCTTTCAACTAACAGGTGTCTCTGTCGCTATAAAAGAGTGCCCAGTATGTTCACAAACGTTGTGAGGTTCCAAGACTATTCATCTGGATTCTACAACTTTAACAATCGTGTGTTCCTAACACTGCCATTGTGTTAGCTTCTGCTGTCAGGTTTGGCGGTAAGGCAGCCATAAAACCTTTGTGTAATACAGTTCCCATCAGAAAAAAATAAGCATAATAACTTTGTGAATAAATCAAGTTGCAATGATTAGTTAGAGGTGGTTAATCATCCCAATTTCCCGATTCGATTAGCTTACGATTATTGAAGTCTCGATTCGATTACAAATTGATTTTCGATTATTAACGATTATTGATTCGATTTTCAATTATTAACGATTATTAATTTTCCATTTAACATCAGTCAGCTGTTGAATTATTTTACTTCTCTTTTGAGTAACACCTCACAGCACCTTCAATATTGTATAGTGTAACTGTATTATCCAAATTATTTTTTTTTACTTTGTTTAAATGTAGTCTTTCATTGTTAAAAGAAAGTTGCCAAGCTCAGAACCCGGACTCATGTTAGAAGCATTGTCGGTGACGAGATTCAGGTCATGTTTCTCTATTCCCCACTTGTCTGCCATTGCTTTGAGAACCTCACACATATTTGCGCTTGTGTGGCTATTATCCATAGCTCTCGTCTGAAGTACGTAGGACATTCGCTTCCATTAACTGCCGACACAATGAGCTGTCACGGTCACGTTTGAGACTGTAGCTCTGGACGTCCAGGCATCGCAGCTTATTGCTACCCTGTGAGCAGAGTTGAGGGACTCTTGCATGGAAAGTTTTGTCTCCTTGTAAATGTTTGGAATCAAGTGTGAAAAAGCTCCAGGATGGAATAACATATCTTGACTCCAGACTGTGGACCATGTAGCGGAAGCCAGTAAGAGGAGGACTCCAGTTTGTATTACAATAAATAAATAAATGAAATTAATTAATTAAAATAAAATATATATTCTGTAGCTGCATGCACACACACACACACGCACGCACGCACGCACGCACGCACGCACGCACGCACGCACGCACGCACACACACACACACACATCTGGAATATGGTAAATTTTTTAATTTTGATGTCCTAAGTGCAGGATGAACACCTAATAAGATCAGTCTCATGCATGTATGCTCCATTTACCATGTGATCAAAAAATATGGTTTTTACAGCTTTACAGTGAGCTTGTTTTCTCGATATGGATTTCAGTGTCTGTTGCAGCACGTCAACAAGCTGGCATTTAAAGGGTTAAAATCTTGAAAATGATGATGTTCATGGTTTGCATTTTCAAGGCTGGAGAGAGAAAAAAAAATTGGAACGATGCATTTATATTATATTTATATTCATACAAAGTACAGTGGACCAAAAATGGTCCCTAGGAAGCTATACCATAGTGAAATGTGCTGCCAGTGAATATCAAGGACAATACAAATCCAAAAAAAAATTCTAAAAATTATTACTACTTATTTCTTCAGCACAAACACAGTCTGAATAAGGACATGGGGGGGGAAAAAACACCAAATGGTGCTCATTGTGATAACTTCTGCACATATACAAACCTGATATTTATTATTTAATAACTTCCTTCTGAATGTTGTTTATTACATTTAAAAGGCCTGATCCAGATACCATATCAGAGAACGACCTTGAAGTGGACATTGTGAAGGCATGGTCGGATCTGGACAGGTCACTCATAGCAGAAGGCCTCATATCAGGTTTGGAATTCTCAGTGCTCTCGATATTCAAAAATGTAGATTAAACCAAAAAGTTAAATGATGGCAACCATAAACCTTTGGGTAAATGTTTGCTACATTAACAAAGTCTTCTAAATAATGAATTTACAATGTTATATGTTTCACTAATAGGAAAATCTGTGACAAACTACTATTCCACATCTGTTGGCCACTGTACTTTGGCACCTTGGATGGGAGAGCACATCAGTTTGGGAAATATTCTGAGCAGTAGCTCAGTGGGGCGGCAGTCGCTCAGTTGGTAGAGACTTGGCTTGGGGACCGGAGGGTGGCCAGTTCAAGTCCAGCTACGGACCGCAGTATGGAAGTGGACTGGTAGCTGAAGAGGTGCCAGTTCATTTCCGCTGTCACAGCATCCCACTGCTCCTAGCTTGCATGCAGTGTGTGTGTGTGTGTGTGCGTGTGTGTGCGCGTGTGTGTGCGTGATGCATCGGGCCATCGCAAATTTTCAATATGGCGGCCGTGGCAGCCATTTTTCAAAATGGCCGCCACTGACTACCATTTTCATGTGAATCTCTTTTGTGTGTTGATTATAATATCATATTGATCATATAGTTAGCTACATTTATTTACCTCTTTGGAGTTTGTACATGAATGATACAAATACATTTCAAGATGGCTGTTATTTTTCAAGATGGCCACCATGACTGGTTTGAAAATCGTTACTGCTTCAAATTTGCATGGATTCCTGGGATATGAACGATATTGGGATCAAATCACACATTTTTGTGATTAGGAATTCAGGTGGCAACTTTAGTATTTAGCCTATTTGGAAGCTCACAATGCAAGATAGGCCTAGCTGACAATAGTAACTGTCCAAACATGGGGTCAATCGTGGAAGACTCTCAGTGTTTGAATGGCCTGCTAAAGTCAGGGGCAGCAAGAACAGAAGCACTAGCCAACAGTGCTTTCAGGCTCCCAAAGGCGAAATGACACATCTCTGTCCAAACAAAAGGAACCTTAGGACTAAGCAGATTAGTCAAAGAGGACGCAACAGTAGCAAAATTCTTGCAGAAACTCACATTCACAATGGCCTCCACTTTTCCCAAATATGTTATGGTGGCCTGTCCAACTTCACACTTGGCAAAGTTCAAGGTCAAATTGGCAACAGCTAGCCTGTCGAACACCTCTTCCAGCTGAGCTACATGCCGAGACCAGGAAGAACTGTAAATCACCACATCATCAAGATAGGCTTCACAATCTGCAACTCCCTTCAACACTTTATTTACCAGACACTGAAACGTAGCTGGTGCATTCTGCATCCCGAAAGCCATGACAGTATACTGACAGAAATGGTCTGGTGTCACAAAAGCAGAGAAGTCACTAGCTCTGTCAGTTAGAGGGACTTGCCAGTAACCTTTTAGAAGGTCTAGCTTGGTAACAAAAACTGCAGATGCCACCCTGTCAACACAATCATCCAGTCGGGGAAGAGGGTAACAATCAGGCTTGGTAACAGAATTAACCTTGCGAAGGTCAGTGCAAAGACGGAGTGTATGATCTGACTTCTCAACAACCAGGCACGGGGAGCTCCATGAGCTAGCACTAGGTTCAGCAATACCATGTTGTAGCATATAATCTACTTCCTTACGCAAAAGCTGTCACTTAACAAGATTCGCTCTGTAAGGATGCTGCAGGAGCAGCATCACCTACATCGATGCTGAAGAACGTTTGTGCGTGTCGGCACATCAGAGAACAGGGCAGGATGCTTATCAATCAACTCAGCGCTGTAAGAACGTTTTGGAGAATCCAAATAAGAAAGATGGACATCCAAGTTAGTCAAAATTTTAGAATTTGGCAACCTACCTTGAGAAAATTCTGGACTAACAGTAACATCAAAATCCTCTGGGACAACATCACTGTCCTCCGAAACAACGACAGTGTCTTCATCTACATGAATTGAAGTGTTCAACACAGCAACAGTTTTCACATCCGAGAGCATGGGCTGGTTCCTCTCGCAGTAAGGTTTCAACAGGTTCACGTGGCATAAGCACGCCTTTCGTTTACGATCTGAACCAAGTAGTCACACTCACCAACCTGGTGGTCAATCACATATGATCCACTATATTGATCCCCTTCACAGTAACAGAGAGGTGCAGTCTAAGGTAGCTTTTTTGCACTTACACTGCTTAAAGGCCCACACACACCGCCTAGATGTCCAACTGCCTTATCCGACTACTCTCCGACCACTCCATTGCCTGTTGTCTGACCCGTTTGGCAGAAAAGTTGCATTGAAACACACCGCTTCGACGTGCTGCCTACTCCACAGTAGCGTGTACGTTCTGCGCTTGAGCGAGATGCAATAAGCAGGTGGCGCTTGTGTTGTGAGTTGTGAACGAGAGGCTTATGCACGCAACTCTCTTTACTTTCAATCAAAACGAAGCTTAACTATTTCAGATAAAAACAGCTGCATACGAAACATGCAGCGAGGCATTAACGAACGAACACAAATCCTGAAACGGACATAACAACTAGTCTCGTGCCAGTAATGCAAAACATGAACACGGGGAATGACGAAACGGAGTGCATAGAAAAACAAAGCGCACACAGTATTCCGCCCTCCCACACACCGCGCTGGTTCGCTAGCACACGCCAATCAGAACAGCCATTCAGCTGGCACACAACCAATCAGAGAATCCAATGGCTCAGACGTCCGACAGCCCTCCTCCTCAGACTTTGCATGCTCAATCGGAGCCGACAACGTCTGCGCGGCTCCGAAAGCTTCCAACGCAGCTTAACACACCAAACATATTTGTTTCCGACCTCGTCTGAGTCTCCCCAAACGCTTCAGACGTCCAACGGTTGGGCCGGTGTGTTCCTGCCTTAACACAACCCTTCTTACATTTGCAGGAGATAAGTTCATAGCTAGACTGGCCTGCATCAGGCAGGCATGTCCAAAATGGTTCATAATGACCCTCAAATGCCTTTGACCAGCCCCATCTACAAGGAGAAAGAAGCTCTGGTGCTGACACCAGCATCTGACACCATACATGGCCTCCTTGATAGACTGCCCTCTTAACATGCTCCTTTAGGGCAGCCTTTGTTGGAGGGATTGACTGCACATTGTGCCTCTTTGCAAAACACTTCCTCCTAGCTTGTTCATGTCTGTGGATGTGCTGGTTCGATCACAGAACAGGATTATAAACCTTTCTATAGTTGCCATTACCTCCTGCAGAATGTCATGTGGGGCAGAGGACAATTCTAACTATTAACTATTTATGTGGGTGTCTATGGGGGAAAAATAAGGGTTTTTCTTAAATAAGTTTTATCTAGTTGTGAGCTAATTGTGATAACAAAACAAGTTTTAAAATAAGTTTTATTTATCTAGTTGTAAGCCTACCTAGAGCCGAGCATATGACAAATATGAACTTGAGGCATGTTGCAATTGTCAAGTCATATCTGATCTTTCCAATGAATTGAAAGACTTGAAGGTGGCATCAACATGTCACTATTTTTGAGACTTAGGTATTTGTGAAGTTTAAGGAAAAAGATTGAAAATAAACTAAATTCTCTTTAGCTAATTTTAACTAGCACCACTTAGGTAAATGGTGGCCATCTTGAATTGTGAGGACAAAGGAAGATTCTGGGCTTATTACGCATTGCAGATTTCATTTCAGCATGATAAAATGTATAATTATTTATGGAGATCGACCATTTGATATGCAATATAAAAAACATTATTACAATTACAATGTTCGTGCTGATCATGGCAATCATCTTGAATTTTTATTGATTTATATGTATTCTTCATGTATAAACTTCCTTAAACTAGGTATGGTAAATACATTTAACTAAGATCATCAACATCATATTTTATACCATGCAAATAAGAAAATTGATCTAAATACTGTTGTCAGTGGCGGCCATTTTTAAAATGGCCACCACAGCCGCCATGTTGAAAATTCACGATGGCCCGATATCCAATTTTTTTCAGACTGCCTTTGGCCTTAACTGTACCAAATTTCATGCTTTTATCACAAAGTGCACACTTTTTCAGCTAAGCCGCCCCACTATTAATAAAGTATAAGAAAACAAAGTAAAACCGAGGTCAAAAAGGCCCTGAAAAAAAGGACAGATCAACGAGGACATAATACTTGATATCGTCGACTCTAAGAAGGTATAGATTGTGCTAATCTATGTATGTAAGTACACTTTGACTATATAAACATAGTCCTTCATGCAGTGTTTCCAGTCCTCATAACCTTTTGGTGTGTGTGTGTGTGTGTGTTTAGTACAAGATGCTACATGATGTAATGGGTGCTTCATATGATGTAAATGGGTCTTTTGCAGCCTCAGGAAAATACTCCAGGAGGCTTGTTCCCTAGGTGTGTCCTCTGAGGGGTCCACTGCAGACATGCTGAACAGGCTTCAGGAACTATTAAACTTTAAGGATGTTTACCCAAAGCTTTTTGTGAAGCTACATAAAGCTGGTGGTAAGTCATACACAGCAAAAACTGGAGAGTTGAAATTTCAGGGTTAAACATTTAAGAGTTGATTTAAACTCCCAAAGAGTAATTCCAATATATTTGGAGTTAAATGGTGTCCAATGTTGGGGTTATTTGACAGAGTTGATCGTACTAGAGTTAATTTACCCAAAAAACTCTGCAGAGACGTAATTAAGCTCCGCCTCCAACTGCGCACTTCACTTCTTCAGTGTGAGACAGAGAGGAAGACCCGCGCCATTTTCCATCTATGCGACTCTACGGTAAGTGCAATTACTAGCAAACTTTTTCAAACTATGAGAAATCATTGAGAAATCGATGCGCAGTGCAGAATGTACAGTGGAACAGCTACTGAGAATATATTGCTCGCAAAGCCCGGACTGAGCAGCTGTAAGCTAAGAGCAAGAAGTTAGCTAGCAAAGAAAGTTAGCTAACGTAAGCGAGGGCGGGGGGGGGGGGGGGNNNAGTTGTCTGCCAATACCGTGACCATCTATCGCCGACCGCGGGGATGATATGGTGCTTCTGCTTGGTGTCGGTGGTAACGTAACGTTTAATTTTCAGCGTGTGCAGCGGGGGGGGTGCAGGTCGGTTCGGAGGGCACCGTGACCGTCGTCGGAGAGCGGAGCACTTTTTTCCCCATGTCGGCATGTCGAAAAAAGTTCTGCGTGGATATTTCGGATGTGTGTGTGGGGGAGGGCGGGGCAAGTCGGTTTCGTCGGGTACCGTGACGCCAATATCCGAGCTGACTTTTCCTCCCCACACGAAAAAAAGTCCAACCTGGGTGTGCACTGGGTCACTGTCTCGTCTTGTCTGCCTCGTTTCAGTAAAATGATGGTCCAGGTGAAATACAAAGAACAGCAGAGGTACGTGAAATTGGATTTACTTGAGGGACAGTTTGACTTCACGCAATTCCATGGAAAAGGTAAGGTGACATTTTGGAGTCTGCATTAAGAAAAATGTTTTGAAATTAAAGTAGTATTAATTAATATGTGGACTAGACACAAAACCTGTAGATCTTGCTTAATTTCTTTTTATTGTGATTTCTCCATATGACTTAACCCTTTGTTTTTATAAATCAATTTATTGTAAAAACAGTCCTTTTTTAAGGCAAGAATATTTTATATCACTGTCTTTTCCAGTAATTGAGAAGTTTTGCCTGCCACCTGAAGCACAAGTGATTTATAAGGATGCAACAGGGACAGAGGTTGATGCAGAAATATTTAGCTACCGTATTGGGCAAGGCAATGCGGTGCTGACAGCTTTTTCAAATGACGGTGAGAAATAAATAAAGCAAGTACAATCAAGCATTCCTAACCTTAAAAAGTTAAATTATTTACACCTTTTTTTTATTCCTAGAATTTTCAGATAGCGCCTTTTCTCCTGCATCTGAGGTGTCTGACTCAAGCTTTAGCTCAGGTTCATCAACAATAATTATGGATGAGATCCCTCGCAAGAGACAAAGACTTGGGGATGCACATTCGGCGTCTGCTAAACAGGTAGTTAAAAAGCTTGTACATCTTAAGTTTAATCACACTTTCACTAAGTTTTAGGAGTGCTGGTTATCCTCATGTTGTGCCAACTTGTGTTTTTATTTTCTGTTAGTTGGTTGAATCTGTGCTTCGAAAAAAGTCAGGTGGTGAAGAAGTACTCCAGGAGTACCACACAACAGAAACCCTTACAGATGCTGCAAGAAGAAAAATGGTTAACATACTGGTGGCTGACATGATTGATAATCATGGGTAAGTGTGTTTCATATTATTTTTATTTGTGGCTTACCACATGACCATTCTATAGATTATTTTTTATATATCCCTTTTCAGGCACCTGCCCCCGAAATCAGTTCGAGAAGACTGCATTTGGGATAGTGTCGCTGTTCCCATCCCTCAAGGATCCATATTCCGATAAAGGCTATGTAAGTTATCATGATGGTTTGCACAGCTCTCTCATACTTGCATGTTGTGACACGAAGGCTTGTGCATGTCAATAATTAAAGTATTAATGTGTGTTCATTTTAATTTTGGCACCAAGCAACACAGGCTACATTGCTTGGTGATTGAAGACGGTCCAAAGGAAGATCCATCGAGAATCTGCACTGCCACCAAACAGCCCTGTTGACGTTCGTTCAGGGGGTCCACAATTCCAAAGGACTGTGAATGTTGAAAATCAGCTTGAAGGGGATGCTTGCCGAGAAGCCATGTCTTTGCTAAACCACACCACAGACAGGCTTTTGATTTTTCAGAAGATGAGGGAGACATTTCAGCACCGTCAGAAACTTGTCAGAGACCCAGACAGTAGTGGCGATATCCTCTCCATCTTCCCAAGATTCTTGGATGCAGAAGGATTGGTAAGTTTAGAATCATATGTTAAGAGTGGCTTGAAAATTAGAAGCATTTCCTGTAGTATTTGTAATTTCAATTTATTTCATACAGGTGGATCAAGACTTCACCCTCCTGTTTGACACTGAGACGTCATCCAGACTGCTTTAAAAGTGGGATGTGTTCTTCAGGCCAAATGTCCTAAAAGAGGCCAAGCAGCTCACTTCAACCCCAGAGTTGTGTCACTTATTGCAGACCGCAGAAGGTACTCCAGAAAGTCAGCTTAATAATGCAACAAGTGAGTTGTGTGTGTGTGTGTGTGTGTGTGTGTGTGTGTGT
>CAEMYA010000815.1:0-15195 GCA_903131615.1 Diplodus sargus | reverse complement strand
TATATATATATATATATATATATATATATATATATATGTATATGTATGTATGTATGTATGTTGTCAGTGTTGATAGCTTGACACTTTCAGTAGTTAAATTAACACTACCAAAAAGGTAAAATTATAACTCTGTGCAGTGTTATTTGTCTAATCCCTTAGTGTTACTTTAACTCTGTTTGTGAGTTAAAAAAGTAACTCTGGCATAGTGTAAAAAATTTAACTATCTTCAAAGTGTTAAATTAACTCTGAAAAGGTTGGAGCTATATAAACCCCGAAAAAGTGTTGAAATTGACTCTGTAGGAGTCAATTCGACACTGGACTTTTTGCTGTGTAGCTTGATTAATGAATTTCCTGTTTCATTGTTACCTTCCAATAACATTAATGGGGTGTTCCATGTTTTTTTTTTTCCTTCAGGTGGTGTCCTTCATTTTTCCTGTGTACATGGTGTTGTATACTACCTCAACTTTCTCTTTCGGACGGAGTCAGCAAGAGACCACACAGGCGGGCTGCTAAGTTTCAAACACTTTCCCACCTGTTACATTTCTGATGTAGCAGGATAGGTTGCTTGCCACACCAACAATCGTACAAAACAGTTGTTTTTCCAACCGCATGACGGAAGACTGTGTGCCCCAACCACTGACAATATTAAACTGGCAGCCAAGAAGGAACTCAGGTTGATATGCAGTGGGTTAGGAACCTGAGGTCCCCATTCCCACTACTGCTAGAGAGTGACAGAATGTCAGGGAGACATCCAATAACAGGGACAAGTGAGCAATACTCCCTGTACAACAGGATTCATTTCAGGTTTTAAGGCAGAAATGGAGGCATTGTGTAGTACACAGTTGTGTATTGGCCTGCATGGGATGCTGGGACTCCAGTCTGCTGGTAAGTTTGGTCAGTATATGATATTACAGAACAATTGCTAATAATAATATAAAAGTAGACAGTGACAAAATGTTAAAAATGTACAACGTCTATACTTCCTGTTGGTGTGACCCAAACGGGGGTCAACAACATTGTAACAATATAAACCAGGTTTTCAGTAATTTTTTTTTTTTTAAGGAGAAGGTCGTCAGTCTGCCCCTGTAGGTTCCCAACCTGGAAACATTGTGCAATCCTCATTTGTAGCACAACGATATGCTGTTGTGGACAATGACAAGGTAATCAAACTTATTTTCCTTTGGTCTTAAATGACGCCATAAGTTATAGGTGTTAACATTTCCTGTTCCATTACAATGTGTTTATTAAGGCAAAACTGAAGGAACTCTTCACTGGGTCTCGGGATGAAAATCAATCCCTGGCTAATTACCTAAGGAGATTTCCTTTGTCGATAAAGGACCTTCGAAGTGTTTGCCCACCAGAGCTGTTGGGACAGTCTTCACTGAGTATGCCATGGCTGACTGACGATGTAAGAGAAGATGAATAATACTGGTGAAATGAAATGAACTGTTATGACATTTACAACAGTTTGTATTTTTTATTTCTTTATTACAAATTCAAATTTGTATTATAAGTATATTGAATTCCAGGCTGTGAACTATCGAGTAGTACAGCTGGCTCAAGAGTACATGGTGATAGAGTTTAATTTCCTCCTTCCCTGTATGATTTTTAATGTCTGAGTAGAATTTCATACAACATTTATCATTTGTTAGAAAGGTATTTGACAGTATGGTAATATTAAACAATGGCCACCTTCTTCCTTTGTAGAAATGTCTTCAGACTATCTGGTGGCCTCCAAGGTTGGAGTGTCGAATATCCTTCACAGTGGAAGCAGCAGGACTCAGTCAACTGTGGGGTTTTGGTGTGTTCTTTCAGTAACCAATTCTGTGAGCTGCTTCTCTTTCTGTACAGTGCATGTGTGGTCTGTGGCTTCATGAATGTCATTTGTTTTGTTTTGTTACCAAATAGGCAGCTGAACATGACTTTACTAATCTGGAGGTTACTGTTGTAGGAACCAGCCATTGTCTTGCCCTTCTCTCACTGCAGGAGGTGAGAGTTACATATATGTGTCCACCTCACCTCTCACCTACTCTCACCCCGAGTGGTCGGGGATTTTTCCTTCCCCTCCCCTCCTACTCCTTGACACTTTACTATTGACAAAGCAGCATGTGATACAGCAATAAACATTTTTGCCTTCAAGGAGGAAGAGTCTGCTGAGATCTCGAGTGAAGCCGTCAGATAACCTCCTGATTTCTCCTCCTTAAGGGAGGCCTGACCCTCATATCACCCTCTTCCCATTCTCTGACCTCAATAGAGCCGGTCTTTAAGACTATGGACAGCAAGGCCCGGAAAGGTCTCATTCAACGTCTGGATTACATCAGTACCTGTCATTTCCTATCAAGACTGTTTACAATTCAAAGTCAACTCAGTCACTGGACAACATCAGGTTTTATTGTTTGTTTGAACCAGCCTGTCACCAAATGTCCAGGCTCACACTTTGAATGTATCACTAAGAGGTCATCCCATATGTTACGACACTCAACCCAGCAGTGTATCTCCTTCCCCCTTCTATTAACTCTCAAACCCATGACTTTCAATCACCTATTATATTATAACCAGGGGCTTGTGAACAAAGACCTATCTGTGGACTAAGTATGTTTTTACCGAACTTCCTGTCAGGCAATAAGAGCCATGTATTAAGGATAACTATCAGCTCCTGACCTCCCCATTCTACTGTGCAATCAGGGCCATAAGGGCTGGTCGTAAATATTTCTATACTAACAGGAAAGTGGAGAGAGAGTCCTGATTGTGTCCTAACCCAAAAAGATGCCAAGCCTTAATCTCACCCTTTATTTCATAATATATTCTTTATCAGTAGGAACAGACCTACATCTTGATATGTTTCTTATTTTCTAGATGTGATCCTAACTATAACCACAATTGTTAATTTTTAATGTCTGAAGTTCCTGATGGAGCCACAGTGCCATCTCCTGGTAAGTTTTGGTACAATCTTCAAAGGGCAATACTAATGGAATGTGGTCTATTCTGAGTATTTAGACTTTCTTTTACCTTAATACAGGTCTATAAGATATAACTTGTCAATGCATGAAATATGTTTAAGCCATCAGTGCCTCTGAGACGCATGTGCCTGTGTTTGTGTTATAGTATAACCAATCATTTCTCTTTTGCATATTAGGCAATTCCAATTGTGTTTCTGTACATTGTATATTCTTATAACAAATATTAATGTGAGACCATGGTGGATTTCTGCATATATTCGAGTCCGATTTTGAAAACTTATCAAACTCTTATGGGGCGTTCAGACCGAACGCGATAGACGCGAATACAATCGCTTCAGACGCTTCATTCGCCAGACGCTCCAGACGCGCCAGACGCTTCATTTGCGCCGCGCCAGACGCTTCATTCGCGCCGCCGGCGCCTGAATCGCGTGTCATCGCACCATTTACATTGATTTTCAATGTAGAGTTGACGCTCCATTCGCGTCTATCGCGTTCGGTCTGAACGCAGCTTTAGTTTGATTTAACAAGTAAGAAGTCGGTAACATGAGCTGTGACGTCAGGAGGAGGAGGAGGCAACGTGATCAGACCACTCCGGTTCCGCCTTCGGTTTAAACATTAAAAAGCTCATGCATCCCGCTCTTACTCTCTTACTCCTCTTACTCTTTTTCTAAAAATGTACTCTCGTTAAACTCTTATCTTTTGTAAAACGTTTACGCGCAACTTCTTCATTTTTACTTTTACTTTGTACTTTGCTAGATTTTTGAGGCTCCAAGACTTAGAAATCTCCGGAGCTGAGAAACTTAAAGACTGCTCCTTAAGCGAGACACGCTTTTATTTTGGAAAGATTTTTCCCTTGAAATCCAAGCAAGGACGAAATTTATTCTCTTTATATTACTCTATATCGTTAATGTATCGTATTCAAGCCGAATAAGTCCACTTTTGTTTTCTTGTACTTAGTAATAGGTAAAGTTCGCCAGGCCAGCGTTTCTTTCCCAGTTATTTTGCGCAAGAAGTCAAGTTAATATATATTCGGAGCTCCATAATTACCAATTCTGCAGAGACTCTGATAAGTGCTTAACAACTACAAAGTCGGTGCAGTTCAGCTGCTCAAGAAACCGCGAAGAAAGATAGCCTTCAGTCAAAAGAACTGTCAGCCAACTTCGCCCGTACCGCCTCCAACGATCTCAAGCGAGACACTTCGCTGGGCAGAGGACGTTCGACCTGAGACGGCATCGAGTTCCGGCGGTTCCGAAGCCGACAGGCCCGGAGCACTCAGACGGAATCCCCGCTGTGCCGGTAAAACGACGTCATCGGGAAAGCCGCCTTGTCATCATCCAGTGGCTACACTGCCTCTGCATCCAGGCCGGGACGGAGCTGACTGAGAAAATCCGAGTTCTGAGACCTCGTCTTCAACAAAGTAGGCTGAAAACTCCACACACTACAAGAGTCACGCATGAATGCAATCAGAGTTGGTGTTCGTGAAAGCTTCAAATATATATATCGTGAATTCAAAGACATCTCTCGTATAACCTCGTTATAAATTAATCCCGTAGCGAATTTAACGGTCCACACGTTAAAATCCACCATTGTCAGGTATCTATTCAATCAATAATTCATTCCACAGTCGTTACATTTTCTGTTACTTTGTCACCTGTTTTAATCATTATCTAATGTTATTTAATCTGCATTTATTTAATAAATAAACATATTTAATCTTATGTCGTTGTTTGTGCACGTATACTCTAACTGTCCAAGCCAACTTGGGAAGTTAGACGTCTGGAATAAGCTCCCTCCAGCCTATTCCAATAAAGTCAAAACTACTGGAGGGTGGTGCCCCGCATAACACTCTATAAAGTGATAAAGAACAAAGGATAATTGATTACCAGTCATTAATTATCACATTGCTATCAAGGTATTGTCTCCTACACTGTGGAGGCCCTAACCCTGAACCAGTGTAGGACTCTGCGTCTGCACCATGCCATCCAGATGATAAAAAACCTGAATGCTGAGGTTAGACTAATTGATGTCTCAATATATCAAAATCTATACTGGTAATAACAGAAATGGTTACAGCAAAGGTCTTTGTTATACAGGACTTCCCACCGACAAAGGAAGACCTGTTAAAGGTGGAAAAAATGGAAGCAAAGCTGCAGGAAGCGGATGCAAAACAGAAAGACTCCAGCAGCCATTGCCTGGCCTGGAAAATAAAATCATGTCTGTTCCAGCGAGCAACTGGTACAACCAGGTGTGTAGATAAAAAACATGACAACTCATCTGTAGTTTATTTATAGCATTTTACACACAACACAGTTGACAAGGTCATTTATTGTATAGTCACTTATGATGATATGTAACAACACTTTTGGGAATATTTGAAATGGACAAACTTGATTGTACATGTTGTTTGTGGAATATTGGTAAAGCCAAGGGCGTAGAATTGGGTAGGGATGCTAGGGACGCTAGGGACACGTCCCTATGTAACGGGTTGTGTCTTTGTGTGGTTCTACGATGGATATGTCCTCTTTTGTGTCTATGGTGCAGGAAGGACAGCACGGCCACACAGGATTTGCTCTCAGTCTGGTTCCCTTTTACTGGTACAAAAATCAGCAACACACACACAGTCGTTATCCACAACGTTATGCAACTGCAAACATTCAGATCTGTGTAATGAAAAGTAGAAAAATTACTATCGGAGGTAATGACAACGAAATACTGCACCGGGAGCAAGCTAGCAAGTGCATGGCTAGCTAATTAGCATTAGCGTCGCATGTAAACTACTCGTTGATAAAGTTACTATTTCGGCACAGAAACGTCTGTAACTTTCAGTATACATGCTAGTAATCCTTGCAGTAAAAATACAAGCTACTCATGGTTTCAAAAACCATTAGAACATTAACCACAGAAACATTGCTTGCAGCACCGCCCACATGTACCCACCTCCAGCTCGGGAGTATTTTCCTCTACTGAGGCACGTACTGCACGCACGGCACGTAATTAGGATTCGGACTGTGCAGTTGCGCTATTAACCCACCAGGTGGCTCCAAAACTATGGTATACATGTTTATAAGACAAGCATGTCTATTTTGTAGAAATTCATAACAGGCTATTTCTAACTCTGTTACACCTACCAATATTCAGCCGCTACTGTGTAGTCACAATCAATACAACCGTTGTCCGTCGTGTTTAGTCAATGATTATGGCACACAAAGGGTTAATGTCGGTCTCTGCTAGAAGTCCCGCCTCTAACCTAAATATCGCTTCCTGATCGGCTGCCGGTTTCTCGCTAGCTTACATGTGATTGGCTGTCCCCGCTGTCACCTCTTCTGCTTGTAAAAGCTACATGCAGCCTGCTAGTTGGACCGGACGAGAGGCAGTGCATGTTATCTGCAACTGCGAGTGTAAGTTGTCAACATGTTCGGCATTGGTTCTTCCTGGGTCACGTCAGCTAGACGGATTTTTTATATTAGTGGTGTCATTCACATTTGTGTTTGTGTCTGTTTGCGTGTGTGTACGTGAGTGCGTGCGTGTGTGCTGTATAGGATTTGAAGGATGTCTAAGAAAAGAAAACTGGATATAAAAGACTTCTTTAGGAGTCAAAGTGTAAGTTACTTCAAGGGTGTATAGGTAGAGGCTCAACAATACAGATATTGAATAAAAGAATATTTAATGCCAAAGAGAAACACTTTTTTAAAGTTATTTTTAATTCTTATTTTCATGTATTTGTGTAGAAGTGAGCAACGGTTTAAAAACACAAATGAAGAAACTTTGTGGTGGAAATACAATAAAACCCCACATTCTAGATAATCATGTGATTTTATAGTTATAAAATGTAATTAATTAATATTAAGTAATATTAATATTTGGTAAAAGCCTTTTTGCTCAGGCAGTAACTGTACCATCAAGCTCTATGATCATTGTATCCCTAATGTATCTGCTCATATGTCAGGCATCAGCATATTTTTGCAAGGTGACAGACAGCAGAGAGGCTGGAGGAGATGGAGGAGGAGAGGACAGAGAAGGTAGAGAAGGAGGGGCAGGAGGAGGTAGAGAAGGAGAGGCAGGAGGAGATGAAGGAAGGGAGGCTGGAGGAGATAGAGGAGAAGAAGCTGGAGGAGATGGAGGAGGAGAGGCCAGAGAAGGTAGAGGAAGAGAGGCAGGAGGAAGTAGAGAAAGAGAAGCTGGAGGAGGTAGAGCAGGAGAAGCTGGAGGAGATGTAGGAGGAGAAGCTGAAAGAGAGGCTGGAAATTCACAGGTGAGGTTAAAATTTATGATGGATATGTTAGTCATGAGATTCAGCACTGTGACAAATGTTAGTGTGATGATGATCTGAATAGCAATGCTTCACCCATGTGGCTTTAAAATCAGAGCTTTATATTAAGTCTGGTGTTCATGAGAGGCCTCATCATGTATTACTAGTGTGTATGTGTTTACAGTAGTTGCTATACAGTTGTCATTTATGTATTTCCGATGTTGTTGAAGGACACTGGGCTATATTAATTGACAGTATGATGCACAGTTGCACTACAGCCCCACAGCCCTGCACTAAAGAGTAAAGATGAGAACTCTTTGAAGTTGCCTCCTTGTCTTTCATTAGTTGCTTTAACCTATACATCTGCATTATGTGAAATTATGATTGCTAATGTAAAAAAACGTCAACTTTCAGAAATGCTGCCTTGGAGCACTTTTGTGTCCCCATCAATCTCAAAATCAAACCTACTCCCTTGGGTAAAGCTTTCCCACTTCTGTTTTTCACCAGTGTTTTCCATGGGCACATCAAGACATAAGCATGGGTGCAATGCACAGTTTATAAAAACTGGCTGCATTTTCAGTGTGCTGGGTGACTGGACATCCAAAGACTTCTTTTGTGGATGTGACATTGTGCAAGATGTGTAAGAATAATCTCATGTCAGACCCATGGCAGCCATTGAAATCAACATGTTTACCGTATTAGTTAGATAAGGAGGATTAGGGATGAATTTACCTTAATGTGTCCAGTCATTTTCAGCTCCTTTACATTCAATTTTAAAGAAAGAATATATTTCACATCATTGTGGGTTCACAGGAGTAGGAATTTTTTATGGAGGCCTGGCCTACTGTGAACTTTCTCCAGTGAGCTGTACTATGTTTTGTCTCATAAATGCCATACCCTGATTGTACATACCATTGCAGCCAGTGAAACCTTAATCTGACTGTAAATATACATCTGACATTCTACAGGATTTGGAGAGAAACCTACTGAGTGGGCAGGTTCTCTCCAACAGAATGCATCTGTGGAGACACAGGGGGTTTGATCCAGCCGTAAAAAAGCTGTACAGTAAGCATCTCACTGTAGTTGACAACATGAAGGTTAGTAGTGTTGTCTGTTTGTATTATTGTTATTCTTAGTCTTATTTAATTTCGATTTTTTAGCTGAAATTCAACACACAGTAAACAAGGATGACATGATATCACACACTATTCAACAGCAAAACTGCACAGCTAAGGTTATTTAAACCCTGAGAATGGGAAGAAATTAGAGTTGTTTCATAGACCATTTATGACTTTTTTTGTGTTTTAGGTTTTGATTCGGTGGTTGCAAACCAACAGCAAACATGTGCCAATGTCAAGCTGAATCGACGCTTCTGGAGAGCACATCTGCCAAGGAAGAGAAAAAGGTACACAACATTATTAGCATTGTGGGTGTACATGCCAATGTGTAACATTAAATAACCCATTATGCCAGTTGAGGCATAGTGTTTTTGCACCAGTCCATTTACATATTTATTTTTTATTTTCCAGTGCTGAGGATATGATAACAGGGGACACAGAGACCACGGAAGAGGTAACAAGTTACAATTACTGCACTTAACAAAAAAGTTTAACATATATTGGCACTCAGAAAGTACTATTGCTTCTTATTATGAAATACAAAACATAATGATCTTGTATTACAGTTTTTATGTCATAGCCCACTTGACTTGCTCAATGGTGACACCTGATGGCGGAAGCCATACAGCACATTTACAGACATCAGAACATCATAAATAAATTATATCACCTGAAGCACAGACACCTGAACATGTTGCGAGATTCATTATTTCATATGCATGTAAAGAGATAACAGTGGAGCCGAATATAAACCTGTTAGATGAAGTCCATCCATCTGTCTTCTGCTGCTTATCCGGAATGAGATCACATTGATTCCAAACCGAGACACCCTTGACCTCAGCAACACCCTCCAGGTCCTCCTGAGGGATCCAAAAAATACAAAAGATTTAACATTAACCTCATGAATCTCATATAACGTTTCCATAAGATGTATGTTGTGTCACCATAAGACAATACAGCATCGCTTCACTGCTGTGGCATGAGGCAGCTTTTGTGCACTCCTAATATAACAGAGGTAGGCAACTAAATGTTGCATTGTGATCAAGCTCCGACAAGAGATGTGTTGCAAACATTATTTTCAAGTATTAATTTACATGAACTATCTCTCTATAAAAGCAAGGAATCTCTGTCTGTCTGTGCCTCAAATATCTCTGTGGATCAGGATCAGAATGACCTGAGAGTTTCAACATGGCTGCCGTTTGGTTCAATGGTGTGCGACTTCGCATTTGTTTGGACTGCAATGATACCGTGAATAAATTATTTCATAAATGCTTTACAAATTCGGGAGCATAGTCTACCGAGCCAGCACAGTGACATGCGCATTAGAGCCAGTCACTGCAGAGCTCAAGCCCACGACATACGTTAAGAAACAAGCGGATGTATACCTGCGGCAGTGCGAGCTGGACCGGGAGTTAGCCGGCGGTTCGGTCCCGTTCTGTTCTGTGCATCTAAACTGACTGTTGTGGCTTAATGAGACCAAACGAGACCGGAGCGTGTCTGTTCGGGTCTGAGGAGAGCAGATTTATACCTGCAGCGGCGCGAGCTGGGCCGGGAGTTAGCCGGCGGTTCGGTCACGTTCTGTTCTGTGCATGATCTAAACTGACTGTTGTGGATTAATGTGACTAAACAAGACCGGACCGGTCTGTTCGGGTCGGAGGAGATGCGGAGACGTGCGGACAACAAAGTGGAAACGGAATCTGTGGATGTTCGTGTGTAGCTAGCTGCTAGCCGCTAGCTAACCTACACGGCCCAACTCCCGAGCTGACGGACCGGACGCACAGACCTGTCCAAAAACCGGACTTAGGGTAAATAATGTCCGCCATGCTTTTCGCGAACATTGCCGTCACGTTTGCTTTGTGTCTGGTGCAGAAGAAACGGTAAAACGGGCTTTTGTCACGAAAATGTTCAAGCAGCAAGTTTGGTTGTAGAGCAACAGGAAGTTGTGGGAGGGATGTCGGCGGATGAGTGACAGGCAACGACGGCCGGTGTACTGACAGCGATATTGAGAATTGAGAGATTTGTGACATTTAGCGTGTTTGGAGTGTATAGTAAGTGTGTTATGTAGTGTTTGGTGTGTAGTGGAGTCGGTTTTTTGTTTAATGAGTCAAAACAGAAGAAGCTGAATGTGGAGCAGGCAGTGCAGCTCTTCATTCAGCTGGAAGGAGCTCAGGCAGACCTGAGCATTACCTGCATTTAAATGTTAATAGTTACACAGAACTTTGTACATTTTTAAAATGTATGCACATATTCAGCAAACAACAAATTTATATTTGCATTATAAGTAATCAAAAAACGGTTTGTTAAACATATTTGTGGTTTTCACAGTAAAAAATAACTCAGATTTTATGTTTTTTTGTGTGATTTTAGGTCTATTGTGTTAATACAATATGTCAAAATGAAAAAATAACTGTACTGTCACACATGTGAGGTTGTGCTGAAAATAATCACACCAAGTAAATAGTTTTTAAGGTGAAATATGGCAAAATCAAAAATAGTCAAAAACGACCAGTTATACCCTGGAATATCAGATTTCATAACAAACCTTAATATCCCTGACGTTCCACCTTTAAACAGCCTCATTTGGCCATCAATGAAAATGCTTCTTAACCTCCCACTTTTCTATCAGAACACATAATTCCTACGGGCACTGCACTAGTTGACATAAATTTCATTATGTATATGTCAGGTGTGTGTTCATTCAATCACATACCCATTGCTTATTTCTGTGAGTGAACATTCAACTTTAGGTTGC
Organism: Diplodus sargus; assembly: GCA_903131615.1. NCBI lineage: Eukaryota > Metazoa > Chordata > Actinopteri > Spariformes > Sparidae > Diplodus > Diplodus sargus. The sequence continues at coordinate 4,116 of CAEMYA010000815.1, read as the reverse complement.
TGAATGACACAGTTGTTGATAAAGACAGCATTCTTACTTACAAAATATGATCTATTTGTTCATGGTGTGGACCATGTTTTCATCTTTGCTTCAGGAAAACGTGTTTTTGAGAGATGTCGTGGTTGCAGCTGACTGGTGCCGCCACACACAGTTTGAGGGAGCACTCAAACTGCCTGCTGTCCTTTCAATGGATGAAGAGGAGAAAAAGAACTGCTGAAGGAACTGCTAACCTGGGAGGGTGAACATGATGAGTCTTCTCCAGCAGAACTGCTGACTTTTGCTTTCCGAAAAAAGACAGAGTTTGAAAAGTTCTACAAAGAGATGTTCGACAAAAGACACTCAAGAGTGTTATCGAGATTTGAGGAGGAGTGATCCCCGTACACACAGACACACGCATGCACGCACACACACACAACCTTGTTCAAATCTTTTATTCAATACATTTGTTTACTTTTATTCTGTCCATGTTGAATGGTTGCAGTTATCAATAAATGTTGATTAAAAACTATTTCAATGGAAAGGTGGAAACAGATTTACTTCAGTGTTTTTATATACCTTTTCAACAGGAAATGACAATTCATTATACCCTTTCAAAATGGCATTTCAAGGGTTAAGTTCCTCCAAATTATAGAAAGGTTATGAACAGGGCAGAAGTGACTTAAGAGAATTATGCAAAAATAGCAGAAAAAAAATATTAATCTGTTAGCTTACATTTTTATAGCAATTTTTTCAAGGACATTTATGCTCCAAAGCAATTCCGACCTGTTTTCCAACAGTAGCACAAATTGTATACCGCACCTGAGCCGACCCGCTATAAACTGATACCGACGCCCGACCCGCACCCGAAGGAATATTAGATGGACGCAATTTTTAAAAATGAAAGTAAGCCAGCGTGGGGAATGTGAGTTCCGGGAGGGCGCAAGCACGCATGAATGAGCTCATATGAAATATAAATGCTTATCATTTTCAAATGCAGGAATATTTTTGTAGATGTGTCGCTAATAATGATTTATTTATTTGTTTATTTTTGCACGTGACGCCTTGAAAATGGCAATCGCAAAACCCGCGCTCTCCAGGCGTCCAACCCGATCCGCACCCCTGTCCAACACATTATTTTTACATTTATTTTATATTATACCCCGGGGTACCCGTGCAGGACTCTGGTTCGCATATTGACATTTTGGCTGTAGGAGCCTAGATTGCATGAAAATGGCGTGTTCCAAGTTCTTGTCACATCTATGACACAACAACAAAAAGCAACAGAGTCACGTGATCATCGCAAGGGATGCAGTAGTTTCTCACTACAGCTCTGCAGATCCCCCCAATCTAACATTTTAACCGCACATTTACCCTTTGGTCGATTGTTAAGTTTATCTAAACGTATTCAACTCTCAATTATGACGACTTCGTCGAATAAGACTGCTTCTAAGCAGACAAATTCGCATTTAGTCGAAAAATGAAGAGCCAGCTGAGCTAGTTAAGCTAGCGGTCGCAGAAGCCATGAAGGAGGCAATCCCTAAATTCGTGGAGGATGTGGTGGCTCAACTCTCAGTGAAAAACACAAGCTATGGTGGCTGAGGAAATGGCAGAATTTAGGAGTGAAATGATGACCATGTGAGCTGATACCACAAGGTGTATGGAGTGTAGTGAGACAAACAAAACCCATCTGTCTGCAGTGGATAGCCGCCTCTCTGCTAAGGTGAGCAAGCTAACAGCACTGTGCACCAGCCTGGAAGATAAGCTAACCGACATGGAAGACAGATCACGCAGAGACAATGTGCGTGTGCACGGAATCCCCGAAAGCACAGAGATGTCAAATCCGCTTGTTTATCTATCCAGCGCCATCCCAAAGCGGTTTCCAGAGCTGGGCTCAGTTGAGATAATGCGTGTACATCGGGTTGGCGCAGAAAAGTTGGATGCTAACGGCAAACCTATATCTCGCACCCTTCTGTTGAAGTTGCAACGGTTCACCGATAGAGATTGAATTATGGGCGCTGCAAGGAAGGCTACAGTCGAGGTGGATGGGACGGCTATTCACTTTGCTCCAGATGACAGTACACGAACCTTCAGACGCAGGCTGGCCTTTTCCGACTCGATGGATGCTCTTCAGAAACTTGGCCTCCGCACTTTTCTCCTCTATCCTGCAAGGCTGATAGCAATGTGTGGAGGGACTAGCCACTTCTTCAATGTTCCAGAAGAGGCTAAAGATTTCATGGAGTCTTTCAATGCTGACTAAGAACATTAGCTATCTTTTGTTCTTCACTAAAAGCAAGATATTTTTTCATTCAATACATGTTCATTTAGGCTACTACATAACCCTACCATACAGTAAATTGAGGTTGTATTGACTAATGCCATGAGCTGGAATATTGTATTCATCTAGTGAGTTGACATGGCGAAAACATGTTCTTATTTTCATGTGTTTCTTTCATTTTCATAACAATTTTTCGTTATGCCTTTACATTGCTTATTGGCCAAAACATCAATTTTTTCTTTTATATACTGCGGTATCTGATAAAATATCTATAATGGGGAGTGGTCTGCGGGCAGATGTTGCTCTACTAAAGGATTATGGGTCCAACGTTTAGGGATACACTACACTCCTTAAGAGTGGTTTCTAATAGGGGGGTTTGTTATAGTTTTAACAAGGTTGTGTGTGTGTGTGTGTTTTTATGCTTTCTCCTGTTCTTTGGAGAGCGCTGGGGTTATGGCGACAGGGTTATTAGGGTGGGTATGGGTCTCTATCTCTCCTTTTCTACTTATTAGATTATTTACACTTGCACTGTTGCACTGCTTGACATATTGTATATTATTATTATTATTATGCCTTTTTATTTTCAATCCCATATGCTATGTCTTATTTTCTGATAAAGTTAAACATGGCTAATTTACATATTATAAGATGGAATGTTAATTAGCTTAACGGCCAAATTAAACGAAGTGCTTGCTTAGATTTCCTATGTAGTCAACTTGTGGATATTGCTTTCATACAAGAATCCCATTTAAGAACTGCAGATACCCATCACTTTGCAAACAAGCAATACTACGTCGCAGCCTCTGCATCCCTAAACTCCAAAACTAGGGGTTCATCAATAGCATTTAAACGCAATCTCTCATTAAATATATTAGATACTTTTGGCAGCGAAGATGGCAGGGTTACACACATCAAAACTGTTATTTCAGGACGCAAATTTGCATTTATCTCCATTTATGCTCCATCTCACTATGAACCAGATTTTTTCTCCAATGTTACTACAGTGTTGTCACACCTCCATGATTTCTCACTAATCATAGGTGCAGATATGAATGCCTGCATTAATGTAACATTAGATAAATCTGCTCAATACTCTACCTTCACACAATTACGTGCTTCTATGGAATTGCAGGACTTTTTGTGATCTCTTAATCTAGCAGACATATACCGTACAGTTAATCCCACTTTCAAACAGTAGACTTTCTACTCAGCCAGGCATAAGACCTACTCCAGAATAGATTATTTACTAGCTTCACCTACGTCTTTCTCCGAAATACACAATGGTACAATTAAACCCTGTGCATTATCAGACCACAGTATAGTCTCATTTTATCTTACACTTCTGGGCGCTCCTCCCAGGGCACCACGCTGGCGTTTCAACACCACGCTCCTCAAAAACGAAGATTTCTGTGCCTTCTTTAGCAATGCACCAACAACTTTTATTGAAATTAATGCTGGATCAGTAGGTGACCCCAGAATCTTATGGGATGCCATTACAGGCTCAATAAGAGATTCATCAATCTCATTCTCATCTCATCTAAAAAAAAAACAGACTAATTAAAATAACTGAACTGGAGGATACCCTTTCGCAACTTGAGGCCAAACAACAAAGCACACAAACTGATTTATTAGGTAAAATAATGAGTTAAACTCCCTACTGAGGCAGAGGGCAGAGTTCTTGATGCATAGAACCAGGAGAACTTATTTTTTCAAGGGTCCTAGACCAGGCCACCTTTTAGCTCTGAGACTAAAACAAAATGAAAAACATTCTAACATTCTGGCTGTAGGAAAAGAATGGTATATATCATATATGGGCCTCACATGGATGGCACCATAGATATATAAATGTAGGAGACAATACC
>CAEMYA010000814.1:0-14483 GCA_903131615.1 Diplodus sargus | reverse complement strand
TTTCTTTCTTTCTTCTCTTCGGGCGCACAAAGAATCTTGGGATATGTGAGGCTGCGAAGGATCGTAGTGGCCTTCAAATGCTCCTCCGAAGGATGCATCAGTCTCAATGTGAGGTCAGAGGTCAGCCTGATTCAGTGTGTTGCTGTTTGGCACTTCAGTGGGTCTCTAATCACATGCAGCAGAACAGAGTGGTGCAGCCATGACGTATGTTTGTAAGCTAACCCAGAAGTTAGCATCGCTCTGGTTCCCTCCACAAAAAGCCTTCGGGATCTTTCTACTGGATTTGGGATTTTTGCAGAAATTAATCTGACTCTTACAGGTTCTGTTCATCCAGATAATCTTCACAGATGAACACCACTTTCTGATTTCTGAAGCATAGATTAAATATATAGCAGTAAAAAGCTCATGTTAGGCTAAAAAGAAATTAAATGAAATGAAAAAACTGCAGCTAGTTTATGGAAATGGAAAGTGACACTGCTGCCCTGAGGAATGACAGTAAGAAGACTTTCTGACACTCGATATACAAACTGGGTAGAAACAGTGTTTGTGATGTGCATCAGTGTTGCAACATCCTCCTTCTCAGAACTCACTAGCTGAAGATTTGTAACTGATAACAGAAGGTTTCCTGAAAACATAGCGGTGCTGTCCAATCAAAACCACTGATCTCCAAAATGTGAACGTTTCATAAGCTAAGAAAGTTTATCAGCGACTAATCAAAAAACATCCTGCTCTCAGTTCTTTCCTCACCCCTGGCCCTGATACTCCTCTGTATGAAGCAGCCATGTTTTCAGCTTTGTGGCAATGCATTTTTCAGGTGATTCAATTAGTTTGTTAAAGGTTTGTTTGGCTTCAGAAATACGAGAACCATCTCAGCTCATAACGGAGCACTCCCTCCTTCAGTTTGATCAAAGCAAAAACACCACATTTGGAGATTACGTGGTTTTGACTGGACAACGATGATATATTTATTCTGACCTGTATTCAAACATAAACATCCACCTGAAACATGTAAGTATCTTTAAGCTGTGGTACAATCTGACCAATCACAGCTCTGTTAGCTGGTGTCAGAAGTCTGTCGCTAGTCATTTTTGGACAGGATGATAAAATAAATGAGCTGTTCTGAATGTTGATGGATCCGCGCTGAGAATTTATAAAACAAACCCAGCAAGTGTTACAGCAACATCTTTAGTTGGTTTTCTGTTACAAGTACCAACCAACATTTAGTGTCACAATTAGTCAGTGCAAGGAGTTGGGTTCTAGAGCCCAGACTGTGTGTGGAGATGAGCCCGACTATCTCTAGCCTGTACCACTCAACCTTCCACACGAGCTCAGGCTCTTTCCCTCACAGCGAGGTGACATTCCATGTCCCCATGGCCAGAGTCACCGTCCAGAGATTGGGTTGTCGTGGCCCGCCCACGACCACCACCCAAATCACACTGCACCGGCCCATTCTGAACCCTCCTGAGGGTGGTGAGCCTACTGGAGGGCGGGTCCACGTCGCTCGTTCTATGCTAGCCTGTGAGCCCCAACCCCAGGCCTGGCTCCAGGGAGGGGGCCCAGTGATGCCATTCCGGGCAACATACACTTCACGTTGTTATATATTTATTAGGGGCTTTGGAACCGCTCTTAGTCTGACCCGTCACCTAGGACCTGTTTGCTTGGGAGACCCTACCAGTGACATTAGGCCCCGGACAACATAGCTCCTAGGATCATTCAGGTGCTCAAACCCCTCCACCACAATAGGGTGCCGGTTCAAGGAGGAGAGTCCTAGCGAGCCTGGTTGGCTCAGGGGACTCCAGAGGCAGCTTACGGGTACCGGCAGGCCAAGCGTGCGGCAGCACGGGCAGTCGATGGTTTGTCTGGCAAACCATCCGGCGCCTCAGGAGGGGGAAGCAGTCCTCCACCAACACTGTTTACAGTGGAAGTGGGGAGCTGTTGACTTCGACTGGGGACATTGTCGGGCGGTGGAAGGAATACTTCGAGCATCTCATCAATCCCACTGACACGCCTTCCATAGAGGAAGCAGAGGCTGGAGACTCAGAGGTGGATTCATTCATCACCCAAGCCGAAGTCACTGAGGTCGTCCAGAAGCTCCTCAGTGGCACCGGGGGTGGATGAGATCCGCCCTCGTACCTCAAGTTGATGTTGTGGGGCTGTCTTGGCTGACACGTCTCTGCAGCATCACGTGGCCGTCGGGGACAGTGCCTCTGGACTGGCAGACCGGGACGCTGGTCCCCCTATTCAAAAAAGGCAGTCAGACCTGTTTCCAGTGCATGTTGGACTCTGGCAGGGCTGCCCTTTGTCACCGGTTCTGTTCATTATTTTTATGGACAGAATTTCTAGGCGCAGCCACGTGCCGGAGGGGATCTGGTTCAGGAGCCACTGGAATTCATCTCTGCTTTTCGCGGATGATGTGGTCTTGTTGGCTCCTTCGAGCCAGGACCTCCAGCATGTCCTGGGGCGGTTTGCAGCCGAGTGTGAAGCGGCTGGGATGAGAATCAGCACCTCCAAGTCCGAGGCCATGGTTCTCGACCGGAAAATGGAGGCTTGCTCCCTCCGGGTTGAGGGAAAGTGCTCCTGCCTCAAGTGGAGAAGTTTAAGTATCTTGGGGTCTTGAGGGAAGGATGGAGCGTGAGACTGACCGGCCGATCGGTGCAGCAGCCGCAGTAATGCGGTCGTTGTATCGGTCTGTCGTGAAGAAGAAAGAGCTGAGTCGAAAGATGAAGCTCTCAATTTACTGGTCAATCAACGTTCCTACCCTCACCTATGGGACCCAAATGACCCTATGTTGCTCGGCTGGCCTGGGAACGCCTTGGGATCCTCCCGGAGGAGCTGGAGGAAGTGTCCGGGGAGAGGGAAGTCTGGGTGTCCCTGCTCAGGCAGCTACCCCGGATAAGCAGAAGAAGATGGATGGATGGATGAAATTAGTCAGTGCAATAGTTTTGTTTATTTGGATAAATGTCCCACTAATTGTATTTTGTTCCCTTTGTCTCACACACACACCTGCAGCAGCCCTGGTCTTCACGCTACCTGCTGCCAGGTGATCTCGTCAGTTCCACGTGGTACATCGCTCCGGCTCGTCGCTTTAAAGAGCTACTTCTCAGTGTTATTTGTGCTTTCTCTCAGATCTGACTTTGCGTTGCCAGCTACCAGTGGCTCCACTTCCAGTGACTTGGCTCTCTGCACCTCTGCAGCCAACAGTCTGGCCCTGTGCTCACCTGAGCGCAACACGCCACGCTATCCACCAGCACCACCATGAGCTACCTCTCCTGCTCTCCTGAGTTTCTCCACCTTTACCCGCATCAACCTTGTGAAGTTAAATAAACCTGTTTGCATTTGACTCCCTGCCTCGTTGTCGCCTTCTGGGTCCTGCCAGAAACTACGGCAACAATAAACTGATTAGAAATTACAAATAGAATTCAGTTATTTATCAGGTTAAAAAGAGCTGTTATCATTTTAGATATTGTTTTTATTATATTTCATCACTTGTAATTCAAAATGAACGTTTTTACACATTACTTTTGACAGCTGATGAAGCTCAATGTTTCTCATGCCTTTAATGTGTCTAAAAGTCATTTCACAACATGTGTCTGATCTTTTGATTAGAGTCCTTCGTACAGAGACGAATGCGTCAGAGTTTCCTGTGATGATGAGATAAGAAGTCACGTTCCTCTAACCACTAATGACAAGCTGCTGATGAGGGTTAATATAGAGATAATCAGGTGAGAGGTGTCAGTGTTTGCTCGTCCTCAGAGCAGAATGGCTGCAGTCGCAGAGCTCTCCTTCCTGCTGTTTGCTCTCATCAACAACATTCATGCAGAAGAACGAATCGCCATCAGAAAGAAATCGGACTCTTACATCTTCAGACTCCCAAAGGGGGCCGACTGCCTGATCTCTAGATTTGTCGGTGGGGAGAAGCTCATCCTGTGGAATACCTCTGCCCTCTGGTCCCAGAACTCCACAGTACCTGAAGACTTGAAACAACGACTGTCAGTTGTCAGCAGAGACAGTATTTCTTCTTACATGATCCAGAACCTGATCCAGTCAGACTCCGGCCAGTACCAAGAGAAGTGTTGGGGCAACGTGACATATGAGAGAAACATCACTGTTATTGTTTGTAGTACGATAAATGAAAACAATTATATTCGTGTAAGAGTTGGAGGAACAGTGGACCTGCCATGTGAGGGAGCGTCTGACAATCTGGACATCCAGTGGCTCAAGAGTGATTCTGGAAACAGGAACAGCATTTGGACAAGAGTTTTTGGGGACAGTGTAACATCGATGATGGACAATGTTGAAGAAGGATCCCAAGAGGTGAAAACCTCATCAGGACTTCGTATTTACAACCTCACGTTAACACGGTTCAAATATTACATCTGTCTGGTGATGAACCAACAGCAGTGTGTCAGCAGTCAGACTGTAGAGTTATACCTACCACAGGAGAGGATCCTCCACACAGTGGGAGAGACAGCTGTGTTACAGTGTCCTGCTGCTGAGTTCACTGACGGCCAGCCTCCACTTTGGACAAAGACGAATGTATACTCCTCGACCTCAGAGGTGGGAAGAAACTACTCACTGGTGCTTTCATCGCTTCAGTTAAATCACTCAGGTTCATACTCTTGTAAAATCTACGACCATGATCAACAGTATAACCTGGTGGTGTGCCCTGAATCTGACCCACCTGCTGTCGAGCTCTTCTCAGAAGGAGACAATGTCACTTTCAGATGCAGAGGTCGGGAAGAGAGCAGGAGGCAGCACTGGTGGATCAAGTCAAACCAAACAAAAGGAAGACGCTTGAGCGAAAATGATTTAACATCTGATCTGAAGAACAGACTGAACAAATTTGAAGATGATGGCTTGTTGATTCTCTCTAATGTCTCACTGAAAGACACAGGAGAGTACTGGTGTGCCGTGATGGACCCAGATGAACAGTGTTTGTCCTCCTCCAGAACTGTTCTGAAGCCCAGAGAGCCCTCTGGGATGGACTTCCCCCTCTACACGGTGAGGTCCTCACTGCTCCCTGGTCTGCTGGTGATCCTCTGTGTTGTTGTGGTGGCTGTGAACCAGAGGACCAGGAGAGGAGAGCAGCGTCCAGCTCAGACAGACAGTTAATAAACAAACTGTATGTTCATACTTACTCATCATCATGTTCATCACCTGTTGTACATTTAAGTACTCATTTCATCTTTAATACAGGAGGTTCTGTATTATATTATATTATATTATATTATATCAAATTATGTCAAATTATATTATATTATATTAAATTTTATCAAATTGTATTATATTATAGCATATTATATTCAATTCAAATCAATTATATTATATTATATTTTATTTCATTTCATTTCATTTTATTATATCATATTATATTATATATGTTGATGGTGGCCAATTCATGCAAATTGTTTTGTTGTTTGCTGTTGTTGTTGTTGTTGTTCTTAAGAGGTGAAGTAAAATATTAAAATAAATTTAAAGAGGGGCAACACTTCATAATATCATCATTAAAAAATGATTACATTTATACTTGATTAAAACAAAGTGCTTAATAAAGAGTTTGTAAAAGATCTGATTGTTTGTCAACAGTGGAATAACTATTAATTTAACTTTAATTAACTACACATTTACCATTTATTAATCACGTTCAGTAGAAAGTGTTTCCAAAAGAGTTTGTCACAATAAAGAAAACTAAATGTAATAATGTTATTGATATTGACAGCATGGGAATAAATAGCTGACAGCTATAATATTAATAAAGATGATAACAGAAATACTGATAATAGTTTTAAGGATGTCCCTCAGTTTCTGTACTAGTCTGTGTATAGTGATGTAATAATAATAATAATAATATGTATAATATTATGTTTTTATGTCATTTTTAAGATGTATGCAAGTAATCTTTGAACATTTCACTGAAGGTATATTTTTAAATCTTTTTACTTAAAATTAAATCTTGTTCTGATGATGATGTGATTTTGTTTTTTAACTGTGAAGGAATCTGAGTTGTTTTTATGCATTTATATATATATAATAACTGTATCTTGTGGTGTTGTTCGTGCTGTATGACTGTTATTATACTTTGTTCTGCATCAGTCGTCTGTATAAATAAACAGGACGTATTCCACCAACATGAACGAGTTCACTGTGTGTTTTTCCAGACTCGACTTCAAACATTACTGCTGTCAAGTGTTTCACATCCAGTTTAACCAGCTCAGTCATGAACTGTCACAGCGACACTCCTGCATGTTTCTCATCTTATCTTCTAAAGTTGTGTTGTCTGTTTTATCTAAACATCCTCTGTGTGGCTACAACTTAAGAAAACATGTAACACTGGTGGAATGTAACTTTCTTTTAGCATTTTCTGCTACTTTACACTTTCACTCTAATGTATTTTGGAGGCAGACTTTGTAGTTTTTACTCCTCTACATTCATTCGATAACTTTACTTACAAATTACTTTTCTGAGTGCATCCGAGCCAAAACAGTGCATTTATAAATTAACGTATTTTATCGACATAGTTAAAAAGAACACTGATTTAGAAAAATGTTTACCATCATGAACACCTCGTCTTCCACTGCCAATACAAATAAAATTTGTTTGATTAAATAAAATGAACAATTCATAAATAATCTAATTGATCATTTGACATGAATACTCCAGTGTAAAACAACGTGGAAGGTCATAAATAAACACCAAAACATTCTTCTAATCAGAAAAAACTGTCAATCATTTCCCCACATCAGAGCCAGAAATTTTAATTTTCAATATTGATTTCCATTTCTGTCAGAGAGAAAATAGAATAAAACAATGTTTTACCCAAAACTCTGAAAGTGTAGCACCTGATCAGCCGGAGTGGGACTCATTTTCAGCCCTGGAGTTTCAGCCTCACTTTAGATCACGAGATAATATTTTAAAATAATGTAATTCTAACTTTACATGTTAAGCCTACAATAGTGCACTGTTCTCTAAAGCCCTGTAATTCTGTGTATTTTTTCTAAAATAATTCCTAATCGATGCAAGTAATGGCTGCTTCACTTTAAATTGTGTGCTTTCTTTACTATCTTTTAAGATAAAAAAAAAAGGTTTGGGCCACTACTATCATTTGGGCATAGAAAGCTTGTTCACACACTAGCTCACCTGTTTCTTCCTCTCCACTGGCTGCTGCTCTGCCTCTGACACTAAATCACATCTTAAAAATGGTCACAAATCTCCCTTTTTCAAAAATCAAATCAAAAAATTCAGTTTCATTGTTGTAGTACTGAATCATCGATCATCATCTGCTTGCTGTTGTTGACTTAACTAAAGTTTTTAAGTTCTGCCAACTTGGATCTTCTTGTTCACCTAATGAGGAGAATCCTGTGAGACTAACAAAGAAATTCTTGCTTGAATGTATTTATTCCTTCACCAAACAGATTTTTTTGTTGAATTAACAAACAATTATTCCCCTCAATGTCATGTATTTCTACCTATAGATATTCTTGTTGAATAACGTACAATTATTCCTTCAATGGCACATGTATTCCTAGATTCATGAAACGCAAATATTCTTGTTGATTAAACATACATTTTACCTTTATAAATCAATCAAATGTATGTTGCTGTAATTCCGTTTGAAAAATGCTCAATAGATGGATAATGAATAAAACAGACTGAATGTTATGTGAAATATGTATTCAGCTTAACAGTGAACAGTATTTCATTACTGAAATGAAAACCTTTAAAGATCTGAAATGCAATATTCTATACATTTTTAGATAAAGCTGGTGAATAAGGTAATAAAAACAATTACCATCATGTTTATTACTTTAAATGTTTGTATATCACAAATTTTATGTGTAACTATGCAAATGAAATACACAGATTTACAGAACATAAGTCTGAATTTTGGATAAATCCAGGTTCAAAATCTGCATTTCATTTATTTAAAGATTTTGTGCAGAGGGATTTCACTTTTTATCACTCAAACAAATGTGACGCTTCTGAGGTGTTATCCCAGTTTTTGTTTTTTTTTAATATATATATATTTTATATGTTGAAATGTATTGATAGAACTACGGAAGCCCTAAACGGCCATGCATTCATATATATTATTTCCTCCATTTTCCCAATATAATTAATTCGAGATCTGGAGAAAACAAAACGATTGTGTAGTATATTAAATCATCGCAGGAAACATCATTCAGTGTAGCAGAGTCAGAGGAGCAGGAGCATATCGATCACCGCGACACATATCTAATCAATCAAGGCCTGACAGGCTGAAACAGCATTATGCTGTTGCTGGTACTTAGTCTACTAGACATTTCTTACACCCAGAAATGGTGTTTCCTGTAAACTTTATGACTGAAATGTAATCAGGCCTAGTGGGTGAAATTCATCTTGGTTGCTTTAAGAGTCACATGTTAGACAATTTGCGTAATTAGCATGATTAGCTAATAAAGGTGCAGGATCACATGCCCTCATGTCTCCATCACGAGTCTCTGCTTCCTATACCCATCCTCTGACCTCTCACCTCTCAACCACAAGACAAGATTAACCTAAACAAAGCCTATCTGTTTGACTGACTATTCGCCCCCCCCCCCAAAGAAGATGAACTCGTTTTTCCTCAGGACAAACAGGTCAAGGACAAGTCTTCTTTTTTTCTACAGAGTGGGACGATGTGTTGCTTTCTTGCTATAAGCATATCACGAGAGAACTTATTTTATTAAGTTATAATGACTAAGCACAATAGAGTCCTCTCTCTCTCCACATCAGATAACAGGAAGTAGGGGGTAGATGTTGGTCATGGTAAAGATGACCCAACCCCTCCCCTTGGTGACTTACAGATCCTTATTCCTCTTTGTGTAATACTGGTGTTATTTACCCGTTAAATGTCTGATATGTTTTGTTAAGATAGAACTACAAGGGATATGTATAAGTTCTTGGTCCTACTGTGTATTGTATACTTTATTGTTTTGTGTTGTATAATTTATTGCTTTATGCCTTAATCATGTTTTAATTCTTTTTGAATGATAAGTGATTATACTCGTGTTGCATCTTTTCACGAAGACAAAAATTTGACTTTTAAGATGGTAAAGTTTGTGGGAAGTTTAAACATGATTTCGAAACATTAAAACAATAGTTTAGTTAGATTAAATGTCTGTGAGCCTAAACTCAGGACACAGAAGGAATGATTGTCAGCCAGGCCCCACCCCTTTTTTTCAGGCTGCCTGCTGCAGGCCATAAAACAGACTCTGTTCACTCACTCCTGTCCTCTCATCCTCACTTTTCCTTCTCCCTTCTCTGCTTCTCTCTCTTCTGTCTTCTTCTCCTTCGTCTCTTCACTTCTTTTAATTTTTATTTTTAAAGTAATCTTTACTTTTATTTTTGCAACAAACTCTAAGAAAAGCAAATTGAATCACTACTTTAAGTGCTTTACTTTTATCTAAGTTTTGATAGAACGAAATTCTTTTCTTTTTGATTTTTGATTTTAATATACCGTTTAAGTATCATCGCCTGATCCAGAAGAAGTTGAATTAGTTGCAGAATCAGAACTTAAGAACCACCACTTGAAACAACAAAGAAAAAACCTTTTTTAAGACTAATCATCTGATAAAGAACGTTGCAGTCATTGTCTGCTTCAGAAGCCTTGCAAGGAGTCTCCAACAAAAGAGACTTTGTGTGCTCCCAGCCGAGACCGACTCTGCCCCCAGCGCTCCCAAGGCGGAAACCCCGCTGGGTTCTTCAGGACCGAGAGTCCCTCAACAGAGTACCGGCCTTCCCTCTGGCTATTGGACCGACGCGTCGTGCCGTAGTCCAACCCAGAACTCTCAAAGAGACCAAGCTTCAGGACCTCCTGACTCCCAGACAAAACAGGCTGAACGCCTTCATACAACTGGATCCACACACGTGAGAATGAGTGGTGTATAAAGTTCAGACTTCTGTCTAAATTCTGACTTCTATCTTATGAACTTAAGAGAATTGAGATTAGGGTCTCGTTAGTATTAAAAATTACTCCCGTAATATTTAATAGATATAAAACCCGACCCTTTAACTTTACCATCTGCAGACGGTCACATAACTTTATTACTTTCCTAATTACAATCTTTACATTTTCTGCTATCTGTTGTTTGTCTAAAATTGTCAGTTTATTTATGTTACCCCTAATTATTTAGTCAATAAACATATAAAATCGTTTGTCTTTGTCTGAAACTTAATTTTAATGTGGAGAACCGATGGATACGTGCAAAGAATTCACTGCTTCAGAATAGGAGATCAAGTATAAATTTGAAATTTAACAGACTGATTAAATTGATTCCAACTGTCCTAGCCAAACTTGTATGGTCCGGTTCTGAATAACGTCCTTCGGGTTATTCAGATTAAATCAACACGAAGGTGGTGCCCCGTCTAAAACTGTTATTGATTGACAGTGATTAATTATCATATTATCATGGTATTGTCTCCTATATTGTATAGTATGGTGCCGTCCGTGTGAGGCCCATATGATATATACTTTCCTTTACTTTCCTGCATCTATAATGGTTCCCCGTGTGAGGCCCATATGATATATATAGTTCTTATTCCTTATTCCGTCTAAAATAAGTCCCGCCCACAGACCACAGCAGGTGGTGCGCGCCAAAATTTGCTGTGTTTCTACATTTTGTCGTGCAAAGTAAGACCCGCACACGACTCGGTGAGTTGTGTTACAGTTTAAATGGTAACTTAAACTCTGAACATGAAGCTGGAGACGTCTCATTAAACTGAAAAGTGTGGAGGTAAATTCGTCCGGAACATAATCATCGTACTACAGCAAAATAAATCCTTTATGAACGTTATGTTTTGATCGGTGCACCAAACCTCATTGTGATTTTGAAGGTTTTTACTCTATATTGTTTATACCCAGAATAACGCAGCAGCAAATTCAATTGGGACACTATCCCAAAACAAGTGAATAGTTTCAGTGAAGTTGGCATCAAAGCTTTTGTAATTGATTGACATATTACATTGAAATAAATCAATTATGAGCATTATGTTTTGTTCCGTGTGCCAAACCTCATTGAGATTTTGCAGGTTTTTTTTTCTGCCATGTTTATAACCAGAATAATGCCGCAGCAAATTCAATTTGGGACGCTATCGTACAACAAGTGAATAGTTTTGGTGAAGTCGGTATGATACATTGATTAACTGAAGACTTGATCAAGTATTGTCTGCTTAATGTTTACTGTAGAGTTGAGTGGCTATGATCACTGTTAGCTAGCTGACTTTACATTTGTCATGCACTGCAGGGTTTAATAAAGCAGCTCAGTGAGAGTTTATAACATTTTATCTGCAGCTGATCTGAAATATACCTGAAGTGCTGCCTGTTATATCACCAAGCAGATAGATAAAAGGTCATTTTGAGCAGCTAAAGTAGTTTATATGCTCATCATGCAGCATCATTTTAGTCTGCACAGATTGCACACATTCTCATACCTTGTTTAATGTGTTATTTAAATCACTGCACTGACTCCCTCTGCGTCAGAAGATAGACCTTTCACTGGTCTGTAAAGCACTAAATGTTCTCAGGACTGAACACATTTGGTTTGCTTGTACGGGGGATTGGGAACATTATTTAAAATGTTTGTTCTGATACAGTAACTGACTATTACTAAAGTAGTCAGTAACGTAAACGGGGTAAAACTGTCAGGGAATAAAACACAACTGCTCACTCTGGCTTTCATGTAAGTAAATGTAATGTAATCTGTTTATCTGTTTTGATGTCTTATGTTTTCGTTTTTTAATAATTTCTATGTCTCTGAATGATTCTATAGAAATAAACTTGCCTAAGTGAGGTTTTATTTGACTGAAGGTTTTTAGATCTGAAACTTTAGATCTCTAAACCTGGTTTTAAACTGAACAATATGAAATAGAAAACTGGACCTAAAATAAATCCAAAAGGCATTTTAGTCAGCAGAGTTTACAGGCTCCTCCTCAGCTTGTAGCATTAATTGTCAGATTTTGAACTTTGAATATTAATGGACGTGTTTAATGTGATCACAGCAAAGGAAAACTTTTTTTCTTTTTCTTTAAAAACATTAAAGATGATCTCAACATAAATGTGTTTTGTTTATTTCAGTAGTCTGTCCAACACACTGAGGGTCCCTGAGACACCTGAGGACTTTGACCACGGCGTGGTGGAGCTGAGCTGGTGGGTGGAGGCGTGCCGGCCCGTATAGAGTATTCAGGGCAACAGTCTATGCATTGTTTGATTCTAATGGGGGTGAATCACTTACAGATTACTGTAGTTTCCAGTAGGCGACATTGAATTCATTCATCTTTTCTGGTAGTGAGGGACTGTGTTCCTGCTATTCCCTATATTCATAACATTAAAATCTAAGTGATATATAGCAAAGACTGATAAATAAAGATTTAGAGTCAAAAGGCAACCACAGCACAGCTGGTGACCAATGTGCAGTTCTCTGACTTCAGATGTTTTATCAACACAAAAGATGACGAAAGAGGTCACTGTGAAACCAATAATGGACTCACATCTTCTAAATTCACCTCATGAAATCAACAGAAAGCCATCAAATTCTAAGCTGAACAAGCTGGAGGGAAGCCTGCAACTCAGGGGAGCTCATCAGTACTTCAGATTTGGGTTTACAGTCTATACATTAAATTGCACTTCATAAGGCCCCAGGCCCTGCATGTGATTAGAGACCCACTAAAGGGCCGAACAGCATCACACTGAATCAGGCTGACCTCTGACCTCACATTGAGACTTATGCATCCTTCGGAGGAGCATTTGAAGGCCAATTACATCACAACGCCGCACATTAATCTGTGTGACTCTTACAGGTTCTGTTCATCCAGATAATCTTCACAGATGAACACCACTGTGATTTCTGAAGCGTAGATTAAATCTGTAGTAGTTGCCTCATGTTAGGCCAAAAAGAAATGAAATGAAATAAATAACTGCAGCTAATTTATGGAAATGGAAAGAAACGCTGTGGAAATAATTGCTGAAGTTGCTAACCTCAGGAGGGCCTTGCTACTTTCAGCTAGCTCCCAGTGTTCAAGCCCAAGCCCAAGCCTCAGCTCCAGCACCAGCCCATGCCTCAGTCTCAATCCTGGACAAGCCCTCAGCTTCCCCTTTTTGGGGAACCCGCTAGGAAAGCGACGTTCTCGGCCGCGTCTTGGCCACCTGAAGTCTGGCTCTGCAGCCGCAGCTCCATTGTCAGCTGCCCAGCCGATGCTTGCCGGGTTTGCTCCGCTGATGGTGCAGCTGACACCTAGGCCGACACCAGCCAGTGTCCCTCAGTCGGCAACCTGGGTGACACCTGCCAGTGGTTCTCAGTTGGTCGGCCCGGTCAACACCTGCCAGTGGTTCTCAGTCGGCGGACCGGTCGACACCTGCCCGCAGTACCCAGTTGGCTGTCCAGATGGCGCCGACTCCTTTTCCAAGTCTGGTTCCAGCTTCTTGGCCAGACGCCCGGCCGAGTCCTGTCCCTGCTCTTCGGTTGGAGGCCCTGCCGAGGTCGTTTGCTACCAGTAACTCTCTGTCGGCTCCCAGGGTTCCCACGGCAGCTCTCAGGTTGCTGACTTCCGCTGATCTTCCACTGGTTCCCAGGCGTTGGTGGCCCTGCCAAGGCCCAGGAGGGTACCCCAGCCAGCGGCTCGTCCTCCAGAGGGTCTCAGCTTTCATCTTCACGCCTGCTTCCAGTGGGTCCCAGCCCACACTCCCAGACTCCCGAGGGCTATCATCTTTTCGCCGCCGGCCACCAGTGGGTCCCAGCCCATGTCTTCATCGCTGGTTTCCAGTGGGTTCCAGCGCACACTGCTTCTGCCAGCCTCCCAAGTATCTTAGCCTTCGCCCCTGCCGTCACCCTTCTGAGGGTCTCAGCCTCGGCCTCCACATCATCGTTTGGACTTTAGCCCCCCTCCCAAACCCCCTCCACCCTCCCGGCTTCGTTTTGACTTTATATTCCTTGTATTCTGCCTGTGTCGCCTTTTAGTATGTGTTTTTGGATTTAGAATTCTGCATTATGATTTGTACTTTGTTGAATCTTTTCTGTTGCACTTTGTTTGGTGGTTTTAGTTGCTACTTTGTTTTTTGGATTGATTTTCGCGTCATGCTCTTTGATTTTTTGGTTGTATTCAGTTTTTGTTTAAATGAAAGCTCTCTTTTTCTTCCCCCTCAATCCTGCCTCCTGTCCTGTGAGGACTGCATTGGGTCCATCTCCTACCTTTTAGTTTCTCCCCTTTAACCCCCCATGACAGTGACACTGCTGCCTTGAGGAACGACAGTAAGAAGACTTTCTGCAACACCCACCTGACACTCGATATACAAACTGGGTAGAAACAGTGTTTGTAATGTACATCAGTGTGGCAACATCCTCCTTCTCAGAACTCACTATCTGAAGATTTGTAACCAATAACAGAAGGTTTCCTGAAAACATAGCGTTGCTGTCCAATCAAAACCACTGATCTCCAAAATGTGAACGTTTCATAAGCTAAGAAAGTTTATC
>CAEMYA010000813.1:11738-22037 GCA_903131615.1 Diplodus sargus | reverse complement strand
AAAAGGTTAAAGGTCAATACGAGATTCTAGCGAGAGAAACGTTAGCGTACAACAGCAACACGTCTGACAACTCCGACACTGTTTACACTGCACCTGCTAATCTGAAATCTAAAGTTTGGAAGAGATCTGGATTTTATAAGAAGGAGGGACATTTGGACAGAAGTCTTTAATATGTCAGGTCTGTAGAACAGATATTAATTACAGCAACACAAGTCTGAAAACTCACCATGGAGAAAACTACGCGGGCGACAAGGAATCTGTGGATGCTAACGTTAGCAACGTTACAGCTAGCACAAGTAAGAACACACAAGACAACAACACGACTGATAAAGACTTCTTCCAGAGACACGGTGAGGTAAACAATACCACTTTTATAGAATTGCTTATTTTAATTTATAATGGAAAATGATTGTCTACATTAAACAAATGTTGAGAACTGTATCAGATCGCATTGTATCGCACCAAATCGTTCCGTATTTAAAATGTGAATTGTATCGTAGATCATAGATCGTATCTCGATGTGCATCAGATCGTCTTATTACCTCTAATGAATATGCAACTAAAACGGCTTGCTTAGTTTTAGGAATGGACCGTTCAGGTTGAATACGTCTCCGAGGGACGAATACGCGTCAGCACCGCGTCCCCGGAGCATCTGGATCCGTGTAGCTGCTGCTGACGGAGCTGCTGTGGCATTTACATTTACATCGCTTGTAAACAAGTTTAAAGTTCACATTCAGCCGTTCAGTCCAGGATTTGGAGGTGAGGGAGCCTGCAGAAAGGATTTATCTGGTATTGTGTGCTGTGCTGAAGTTCACTATCTCCCCCTTTGAATGGACTTTAAGCCCAGAAAGGCGGGATTAGGGCCGGGCTTTATCCCTTTATACGAAGTGTGAATGTCATCGGCTGCATCTGAAATGTGTTTCCAGAGAATCCTTTCATTTTTACGGTCGACTTGGTTCCCCGCGAAGGACGGTCTCTGCCTCCCAAATCACTTCTAAACGGCTCCCTCGTTAAGCCGACATATTGCTCCCATTCCCAGCCACAGCCATTTCAATTAGCTAATGAGAGCCGAGAGCCGGGAGGGAGGGACGCCCGCGATCCTCTGATCCTCAAGGTTAGAGCTGGACGGAGCAAGACGGAGCACTCGGTCTAATCTACAGCGCGGCCGTAATTACATTCAGGAGCCACTACAGGAGAGAAATTAGCCGGTGAGCTGATGTGCTGATAGGATGGAGAGCGACGCAGACGAGCTTCATCGTCTCAGTGACGAAGCGGATAATCCGTCCCAGAAGAGGTCGATCTTTACAGTCGGACGCGTCAACGCTGATGTTGATGCTGCAGCAGCGTTTTTAAATGTTCAGTTCGCTTCAGCAGATGAGCTCATTAGCTAATTCACTCACGTTGGCTTCGTACAAACAACCCTGTGAATTCTTCTTCATTCTGAGATGCAACGTGAGACACGAGTCCTTCTAATCTCATATTCATTCCCTGAGAAACTGTAATTTTACAAACTACAGTAGCTGTTAGACGTGTCTTCAGTGTTTTTAGTAGGGCTGTCAAACGATTAATTTTTTAAATTGCGATTAATCGCATTTTGTCCATAGTTAACTCGCGATTAATCACAAATTAATCGCAATTTTTTTGGCACATTTTTTTTCTGTTCTTAATGTACCTTAATGTATTTTTTCATGTTCTTAATACTTTTAACAACATAAGAAAGGGCAAATATGCTTGCTTTATGAAAATGTTTATTCAACACTTCAAATTATGCAGGAAAATAAATCCGGGGGCTTGTCTGCTTTTGTCTGTCCACTGACACTGCACGTTTTTCTTCTTCGCCTTTTTCACGTGTTGTGCTGCTTTCAGTCAGTATCACGCTGATGATCGCTCCGGTGCAGCAAAACAATAAAAAGTACGACTTGAAATTCAAACTTTCTGTCGTGATACATTCAGAGGAAAACTCGGGAGAAGCAGCTGCTAGACGTTTCTCTGTCGACCCCAAGAGAGTGAGAGAAGCGAGCGCTGCTTTTCAGTCCGCCGTGTTTTTAACGAAGCGCCAACCTGCTTCTTCTTCTTCTGATTCCCTTTATTTTTTTTTTGTTTGTTTTTTTTATACTGAGCGTTGATCGCACGTTTAAAAAAATTAGCGGCGTTAAGAGGACGTTGCGTTAACGCGTTGGTAACGCATTAACTTTGACAGCCCTAATTTTTAGTCTTCTGGCTTCCATCTCTGAAAGACAAACACAGACTACATCACCTGCAGTGTGTTAGGCTGCAGTCTTTGTGGTGCGTTCAGGTGCAGGTGGAGACACTGACGCTGACGTAAGGTCTTTGTGTCAGATAGTTCTTTGTTGCTGGTTCGGTGTGTGTGGGTCCAAAGGAAACTGTGGCACATTAATATTGTCTGTTCTCCATTCTGTTGGAGCCTCGGAGGACGTACGAGCTCTCTGTGTGTTCTCTGCACACATTTATGAATGTCTAATATAAGTAAATAATAAAATAACACGGCTAAGCCCAGATGACTCCATCTGTTAGAGCTGCCGCCCCGCTGAGAGGACAATGAAGCTTTTCCTTTCTCTTCATCTTTCTATTTATCTCACTCTCAATTTAATGGCCCATTGGCCAGCCGGAGGAGGCCCTGAAAAGATTAATCCACAGCTCAGCCTGGGGGAGGTTCAGCCCACGGGAAGCCTGCAGGGGCTCTTTAGCGGAACGAGCTCGCAGAGAGCGAACATGTAAATGAAGTGAAGCTCTGAGAAGCAGGTGAGTGGGAAGGTGTGACGTTCTCCTGCTGCTGTGAGATGCTGAACCTCCGTCAGGTTGTGACACTGAACAGAGTCGTTTCACGGAGGTCGTGTCGAGGAGTGGGTCATGATTTTTCAAATAGTTGTTAAATTAGAGCTGTATGACTCTTTTTTATGATAGATTTTTCCCCCCTTGTTGTTACGAATGTCTGGAAATAACACAGTTCCACCAGCTTTTATCACCAGCTGCTGTAAAGTGTTTGTCGTGCGTCTTTTCCACACAGGCTCAGTATGAACAGCAGATCTTTGAACAAGCGACTAACCTTGGAATCGTTCCAGGTGACTGTCGAATAGCATTTTTGCTTGAAATCTCAGCTTTACAGCCGCTCCTGTCACATTGAAGGCTTACGGGAGAAGTCTTCTTGGACCCTGAACGTCACGCGAGGTTTTGATTACACGATTTAGCCACTAATCCAAATTGTTTTCAACGCCTCGAAGTCTTTTTGGGGACTTGATCTGATCTAGATGTCTCCTGGATGAACCCGTCAGCTGAGAGGAGACCCGGCATGTTTCTGATCCCGCCTCGATGAGGTTCTGTTGATGGAGGCGCTGATCCGCTGCGTCTGTGCAGGCGGCCTGGCGTCGTCGCTCTGCGGGGGAGTCAGTGGAAGCAGCGTTTTTCCTTCAGGGATCAATAAAGCGTCGCATTATTACCTTGATGGACCTGCATGTTTATGTAAGTGGCATCAGCCTCCTGCGGCTCGCTGCTGTATTCTCTGACTGCGTGTCGTAAAAATGTGATCTGAGCTTTGAGAACACTGAATAAATTCAGGTAGCGTCACTTTCCGCTCCACTGCACCTCTGGGTGACATACTGTACGTGGTGTTTTCTGCCTTTAAGTGCTAATTTCACAGAGATGCCGTGCGGTCCACAGATTCTGGCTCCGGTGTCGCCGCCGTACAGTTCGGGCCTGTATATTTAGAAATGGCTGCCTACACAACTTCACACTCCCTCCGCAGCCCCTCGCCGCCTCGCAGCGCTCCTTACATTAATGCTCCTTCTGTACGCATGAATATTCATGCTCGTCGCAGTGACACAAACATCCTGCAGCTTCTTTGTTCTCGCCTGCTTCCTCACCGACTCACGTCCAGACCCGTCTGCTGAGAAGACCAGTGGTGGACCGTCAGAGGTTGTAACAGCGCTGCAGGAATAATTAACAACGTTCGACTCTGAAATGGAAAAAGACATTTATTTCTGCTATTTAACTGTATTGTACTGTATGAAAACACTGACAGCATTGTTTTTAATTCATCGTCTCAGTGTTGGTTTTATATTAGAATGCAGGTTGTTGTATCTCATTGTCATTAATATAAGCCAGGGCGTTAATTTATGAACGGATCAGCAAAACATTAATCAGTTACGGTTTTGATAATTGATTGATTTGCTGATTGTAATAGTTTGTTCTCAGATAAAATCTGAACATCAGATAAACAAATACAGTCTTTGCTGATAGCAACATGCTGAATGAACAGGAAACAAACAAAGGAAACACAAGTGAAGTGTGTGTCTGTGTGTGTGTGTGTGTGTGTGTGTGTATATGTGTGTGTGTGTGTGTGTCACAGCTGAGGGTCGTGTGCATTTTACTCGTGTGTGTCCAAACTGTGACATAACATCAGCTGAGCTCTGCAGCGTCGAGGGTTTCACTCCGACCGACTCATATAATTACCATTGATTTCCAGTTTTCACTGTTTGTGTGTGTGTTTGTGTGTTTGTGTGTGTGTGTGTGAGCGTGTGTGTGTGTGCGTGTGTGTGTGTGTGTGTGCTGCAGTGTTGCAGATACTCTGTAAATCAGGCTCATGCTGTTTGTTGTGATCGTGACCTTTGTACACAGAGAACTGAGTTTATTCACGTCATTCATTCGCTGATGTCGCCTCGTTCTGTTCGTCTCTTTAACAGTCGGCTGAAATGCAGCTGGACTCGTTCTCCAGCACCAACAGAACCTCTGGGCGACCCGCCTCATTCAGAACCTCCTCTGGCACACTCACAGTTTTTATTATCCTCGATCTGTGAAGTGAAACAGGACCCAGAGAGAAACGTCATCAAACCAAACTGCATTCAAATTCCAACGTAGCGGGGCACAATTTATTTAAATTTAGGAAACTGACCCTTTAAACAACAGACGGCAGTGACTGTTCCTTTAATCTGTAATCTGTGAGGACGGCGTGCTGCTTAATATCTCTACACACAGTATATTATATATGTGTGTGTTTCCTCCATTAATGAGCTTTGTTCCAACACAAAGGAGGACAGATTGCCTCGAGTGATAAAGATCTGACGCTCCCTGTGTGTGTGTGTGTGTGTGTGTGTGCGTGCGTGTGTGTGTGTGTGTGTGTGTGTGTGAGCAGTTTAGTTGCTTGTACGTGTCAACAGTCAAGTATTCCTGTGAGTCGGTGTGTGTGGAGGATCACACACACACTGTTACTGTTTGTATGAGGAGATACTGAATGTATTTGTATATTTGCAGCTGCAGTCTCTGATGCGTCCGTCACACTCTGATATCCGGCCGCGGCTCATTCTTCTCACCACAGAGCTCCACAGCTCTCAGTCCTCTGAGGAACTCCTCACCACGATTCAGAAACAGGAAGTTGTCGTCCTGGAGGTTGTCTCGACCTTTTCACATTTACACTCCCGCTCCTTCATCGGCAACTGCTCCAAAGACCAACGTCTAAACCGGACTGGAAGAATTTGATGATGTGGGACAGTAACGGACGTTTTCTCTCTCATTCTCACCGTCAGCATTAACGTTTGTGGTCGCTGCATGCTGCCGAGGTAGCCGACGCTCCACCGTGTGCAGTGCGAAATGTTTATTTGAGTTTATTGTAAAACTGCCCTCATTTACAGCAACACAATTTGACATTTGACCTTTAAATAACAGCGTCAGAGTCCTGGTGATGGTAAACAGCATCTCTGCCACTTGTTAGTAGTTTTCTACACGTCACATTGTTCTGACGTAATGACTTCCGACACTGTGTTTACGCTCCGGTTAGATTTAGTCCGGCTCAGGAGAACATCCCGGTTCAGATTAAAATACTGGTTGTTCTGACGTGTCGAGAACAGATGAAATATCTCCAGGTTTCCCTAAAAATGTCCACAGTGTGACTTGAACTGCAGACAGCAGCTTTGTTGGCTGTTTTAATAATCATCAATAATAATTAGTTTATTGTTTGAAGTATATCTCCAGCATGTCTGTCTTCTCACTGAGATTTCGTGCTGGATTCGTCTTCTCCTCGCGCCGCCGTCTCTTCTCAGTTCCCTCTGCAAGCGTCCAGCACACATTATATTACAATCAGAGCACTTTCAGAGAGCCGCTCTGGAGGAACGCTGTGTAGTCGTTCCTGCACAGCAACATACAAACACAACTCCTCTGAGCGCGGCTGTGTTGCCGCTGTGTGTCGCGGCGAGGTGAGTGAAAGTGGTTAAAGGTTGCCGCCATTTGTATTCATGAAAACAACGAGAATCTGCTGATGGGTGTTTTCGAGAGCAGGAAAAAGTGTTGAGGTATCGTTTTACTGTGTTTGTGTTTTAGTTGTGAACGCAGCCCAGCGCTCTCATTACTGAATCATACGGACGGCGGCGGCGGGATGTGCACACACGCTGCAGAACGCCGTGTTTCACACAGGAATAATTGAACAGAAGGTTTGTGGTCTCTGCACTCTCATCCTGAACTGGCAATTACCTGGAGACAGATTTCCTCCATCTTTGCTTTGTGCTCTCTGCTTGGTGGATCAGTGGAAGATGTGTTCAGACGTCTTACCTAAAGATTAAACTAGTCTGTAGATTTCTTATCGTGATCACATCCCTTTTAAATGATCAAAAAACTAAAATATCATAAAACCTTCTGACTTTCTGTTGCTGTCAGCTCAAAGTCTATCGATCGTCTGACGACTGCAAACTGACATTTATCATCTGAATCGTACTTTCAAAGTACCGTGAGAGTCAGGTTAGGTGCTTAAACCTGCACACAAGTACAAGTACAGTTACATTACTGGACTCAATTACAAGTAAAACTGCTGGTATTGAAATAATCCTTGAATAACAGTAGAAAGTATTCTGGCTGCTGATCAGTCGGTCAGCAGCAGCGACGGCCTCCACGTGACGGAGATCACAACACCAGCTCAGGAACTTTCTTGGAGTCGGACTGTTTGTGTTCGTCGTGACTTTGGTAGAAACACCAATAATTTCCACAATGACACACACACACACACACACACGCCCTCCGCCCTGTTCTTCACCCTCGCTCTGGGCTCGGCCTCTTGGCTCTCGCTCCGGTTGGCTGTGACACTTTGTTCCAGTTTGTTCTCGCTGTTGTCGGCCAATAAAAAGAGAGAGGCATGATGGGAGTTTCCCAGATACGTCAAGTTCAGCCAAAGGGAAAAGCTTCAGGCAGAAATAACCTGAACTCTGCGCCAAAGGCTGCCGTTGGGTCGGATCCTGGAACACAAACACAGAAACGGTCGACCGTGGTCTGAAGTGTCACACTGACGGGATTCAGATGTATGGACAGCTGCTGCTGCTGCTGCTGCTGCTGCACACAGGCGCTTAATGACAGTCAGAGGTCGACGTGACACAACAAACACATCAGGAGCTTTTCACATGTTCTGGGTTTATGACGTTTCTTCTCTCAGGTTTGTGTTGGGACCACATACAGCCGCAGATGTTTAGAAAATGAGAACATATTTGGACAGTTTGACACGAGGAGACTGTTGGTAATTTGTTTCATGTGGTAACAATCTGTAGTTTGAATGAAGTGACAGTCAGTGTGAGTGTTGGAGTCGCTGCTCATGAGGACGAACTCACAGTCGTCACCAGCTTTGCAGAAGAGCTGCAACAATTAACTGATTAATCGTTCAGGTGTAAGCTGTTAAATTTATCGCCCAGTAGTTTGATAGTCCATCCCGGTCTAAGGTCGATCCAAAACATGTGCGGCAGCATCTCACCACAGTAACCACTAACTGCTGCCGTTAGCTCAGTTAGCTCAGTTAGCCGTGCAGCTAGCGGTCCAGACTGGGAGCTCAGTTACAGGACGAGCCATGACCAGCTGGTTAGCATGCTAACTTCAATAGATATCTCAGTACTTGAGTAAATGTACCTAATCACTTCCCCTGTTGTGTGTCTGAGTGTGTTGCTGCCACCTGTAGGTTCTCATCTCACCTGGGAACAGGTAGGAAACTGGTCCATGTTCTGAGTGTCTGACTGATGTGGGATCAGTGTTACGTCTGCGTGGGTTTCATTTTTTCATGGATACGATCAATCTCTGACCTCGAGCAGAACCACAGAAAACATACAAACCGTCCCTCCACTGCTGCACATGTGAACACGACCCGGTCAGTGTGACAGCATTAACATCTGTGACTCAGTGGTTCTGTGTGAGTCAGTCCGATCCGATCTAAATCACTGCTGAACATTTTCCAAATCATTCCGTACGTCTTCGGATGGATTTCCTTCCCAGCAGCCTCGGCACTCAGACCGCTTCAGTACGAAATGCAAGCCGACGTGCACAGAGAAGTCGTCCATCACTGAAAACTGTGCTGACACGTTTATATATTTGTGGTTGAAGTTATTGCTGGAAGCAGAGAAACTCTCCATCACGCAGCATTTCAAGGACATTTGGAAATCTGAGCAACCAGAATTCTGTCTGTTGTTTCGTCTAAACAAGGAGCAGCAGTCCAGACGTCCCTGTTGTCGGGGAGAGTGTTTTCTTCTCCAAGTCAATAATCTGGTTTATTTATCGGCCCGTCAGAGCTCATAAAGTCCCGTTATGATCACATTACATAACGCAGAGTTACATAATAATGAAATTAAACCAGAATCTCTTTCAGTCAGTGAGAGTTGAACAACATATCGAGTCTGATCCTCTCAGTGAGACTCCGTACCAACTGTTCCTCTTCGTCTCGTTCATCAGCTGTGAGAGATCTCTCGCCTCCTGCTGCTCGTCATCTCGTCTTTATGTCACCAAACATCCTGACGTTCGACTTAACGGAGTCTCAAACGTGTCATTAATGGTACACGTGAGGAAACGCCACAGTTTCACATCCATCATCCGATAAAACAGGATTTATGATGCTTATAGTTTAAACTTAGAAATATAAATTAGCTCCCCTCGTGTTTTATGACGCATTCGATAACGATGACGTAAATGTAACAGTGTCGTAACACGAGTACAAACCGGCGTCTGTTGTGTAGCATGAATAACTGTCTGTGCTCTGTAATGTGGACCGATGTCTGTTGTTTCTGTCCAAACAAAGACAAACAACATATTCCAGAACGCCGAAGGAACCTCGTGTGAAGGTGGAAACGCTTCTGTCGGCCTGCAGAACAGATTAAATGTGCGTTGAGTAACATAAGTGTGTTGACACAGCAGCTCACAGAGAAAGACAAACGACCTGCATCTGTTTGTGTGAGACATCTTCTGCATCATCATCTGTAGCGGTTAGCTCGCGTCGGCTGGTCCCTGAATGTAAATCTGTGTTTTTTAAAATCCAGAGTTGAATTTCCAGACAAAGGCAGCGTCCAGTGTGCAAACCTACATGTGAGTGTAGTCGTATGCATGTATGCAAATGTATGCATATGTAGGTGTGTGTCTGTGCACGTACAGTACGTGTGTGTGTGTGTGTGTGTGTGTGTGTGTGTGTGTGTGTGCTGGCCTCGTGGCCCTGCTTGTCTGTCAGGGTCCCCGGGGAGCCGCGAGGCGGGAGGCTGTCATGGGAGATTGGTCAGGAGGAGATGGAGGATCAAGGTTTCACTGGGCTTTTTACGGAGGCTTAGCCGCTAATAGCAGCGCTGCAGAGGGTCGCTGCCGCGCTGCTGCTTAAGATTCAACACGTGCTGCTCCAGGAAGAAACATCGGGCTGAGATTGGAAAGCGAGCGCTCGTTAAAAGGTGAAAGAAGTTTCACGGGAACTGATTTTCTAACCGGTGAAATCAACACAGACGCTCGTGAGTGTTTAAATCCACCACAGCTGTAGTTTGTGCAACTTTTTCATCAGTAAATCTCCGTTGAAGCAGCTTTAAAACATCGTTTCAAACAGAGACTGAGACAAACGGTGTTAGAAACCTGAGCTGTGTTTGCACTGAGCCTAATCCTCTACATGTAATCGGGTTAAAAACCCAAACAGAATATAAATAATGTGAGGAAACAAAATCACCTGATTATTTTCCGCCTGCGTTCGGTGCGTGCCCACATACTGGACCTGAATGTGATGCATGTTCCTCCACCTACCAAAGATGGAGATTTTGTAGAAGAGAGCAGGAACAAAGAAACAAAGAGGAAGAAGAGCAGCAGAGGAGGAAGAGGAGGAGGTGGAGGAAGAGGAGGAGGAGGAGGAAGAGGAGGAGGAAGAGACTGATATGAGCGGTGGTAGAGAGGAGATTGTCATTTCAAGCCTTCACATTGGTAACAGGATACGGCCGTCACGCTCCAGCAGCCTGCAGGTCACCTCGGCTCTGCACCTCATCTCGCTCTCTACCTGTCTGTCTGTCTGTCTGTCTGTCTGTC
>CAEMYA010000812.1:387205-427205 GCA_903131615.1 Diplodus sargus | reverse complement strand
AATCACCACAGTCGGTGTTTCTACAGGGAGGGATGTCCTCCGGTCCATAATCACATAAACCTGTACGAATGTCACACAGACTCTTTAGTTCGCCGCTGCAGGTGCTGGTCCTCTGGGATTATAAAAGCCACTACGTATGCAGTCGCACTCACACACACAGCTTGCAGCACAAAAGGTGAAAAGGTAAGCAGCATAAGCTCTGCTGACAGCAAGCAGACACAAGTGACTGCAGATCAGTCAGCGAGTCCCTCAGCGCTGACACACTGACACTAACACAACATGACTGTGAGCAGGTTCAGGCTCAGGGCATGACTCAAATACAGTCAGCCTGTCAGGACTCCGACTGCCGTCTCACTGCTCAGCAGAGGTTTGAGGAGAGGGAAACATGGGCGGTGAAGGAAGGAGGAAGAGAAAGAAAGGAAGGGACAACTGAGTAAACAAATCAACAAGTCAACAGAAAGCACGAGTGAAGCAGTTTAGTCTGTTCACAGGTCAGTTTTACAACCAATTAGTCAATGAACTGACTGTGTTTTCTTGCCATATTTTGGTCGTGGCACATGAAGAAAACAGAACTGATGCTGAAACAATCACAACAGATTGTGAGCTCTGTGCAGCACATTCTGTCCTCACAGTCAGACAGGTGAAGGACGCCGACAGAGGGCAGGCAGCACTTTGGTGGGCTTCATCACTGTGTTCTGGTCACTACCGGCCCAGTTCAAGCACTGACCACAGCAGCAGCACGTACACAATCAGGACATGAAAAGGTGGAAGGAACAGACAAATTATTCTGCACCATCGGCCTCGTTGGCTGAACACTCACACACGGGAAACTATTGAACATGTTATCAATGATGTGTCTATCACTAATACATAGAGGAGAAGACGGCCCAGCCAGAGACCACTGTTCAGGACCATGTTTCAACATCAGTAAGACTCAAATCACTACATATCTTTTTAATTTGACTTCAGGTTTTTTATAAAGGGGCACTGGATAATAATCTGAACATTTTATCATTTACAATATTATTGAGGTAATAAAACAAACTTAAGTAAACACAAACAAGCTGTTCTCAGAGGACAGTAAGGACCCAGATCACTGTTTGAAGCTAGAAAGGTGGCAGGGTCCGCCAGTATGAAACTGTCTTCAGTTTGTTTATTCAGTCATGAAAACAAAGATTATTTTGTGTTTATTCATTTTGGTTCACTTCTCATTGAAAATGATCTTTTAGGCTACAACAAGGTCTTTTCGTCACTCTAACCGAGCGTTTTTTGGACCATAAGCACGGCAACATAAGACTGAAAACTGAACCTAAAGAAATATAAAGTTGCAGCATAAACGAAAATGGAAAGTGTCAACATATTTGTGGGTTTACAGAAAAGTACACTGCAACATTTATTCTGCCGACTGGGTGGAGGGAGTCAGCCAGACATATCAGACAGCAGATAATTATTTAAAGATTTATTTAGACTAAACTATACCGTCCAAGCTGACAACCAGAAGACTTTTGCTAGAACAAAGTTTGTGTTTGTTGTTGACTGACAGAGCAGACTTCAGAAAAGCAGTTATCAGCACTTGTCACGGCATCATTTTCGTCCCACACAAGCTGAAGTATCAATCAATCCAGTCCGTCAATCACCCTGACAGACGATCAGACGGTCAGTCAGTCAGACGGACCAGGACAGGAATGAATCTCACCTTGTGGAAGCTGCCGTAGAAAAGCTTTTTGATCTCCGGCCCTTCGAAGGTGACGGTCTGGAACTCTCCTTTGTAGTCATTGTTGAAGAAAGTCAGAGTTTTTCCTCCATCTGCAGGAAGACAGAAAAATTACAAACAGATCAGTCAGACATGAACACTTTTATACAACACACCTAATGGGGTACAAACATCTTTCTAATAAAACGTCCTTCTGTGATGGAAGTCAGTAACAGACAGATTCTATGTGAGTTTCTCTGGACTCACCACAGTGAGCGTCCTGCTGTTGTGCTCATGATTCAGATTTGTATTTATAGACATCAACAACAGAGACACATGAATGTGTTCACATCGATTTGTTTGTGCTCTCAGACTCACTGTCCAGGATGACTCCCACCAGCGGCTCGTTGTTCTTGTTGAGGATCTCCCAGAGGGCGAAGGGCTCCTCTGGAGTGTCGGGCAGCAGCCGGAACAGCAGGGTGATGGTGTAGTCAGAGGGCAGCCCTTCAGGGTGGAGGAACCTGTGAGCCACAGCACAAACATCAGACCCGGGGAGATATTGTGAAGCCTTCTGATCTCTATTTATGGTGTTGTGGACACAGTCAGTAGTCCGCTGGAGATATCAGAGCTACTCTTTCATCTGATCCTCAACAACACACGATGATGTCTGTAACATTCAGGCAGCCGGTAGCAGTAACGTGTGAAACATTGCATTTAGAAATGTGAATATGTGTGCGTACTTGGTTGGCTGTGCGAGGAACGCGTCACTGTGCAGGTGGAAACAGGGGAAGGTGTTGAAGGTGCCGGGTACCATGGAAACACCAGAGACGCTGTTGTACCGATTCTCCACCAGCCCGAACAGCTCCATCATACGGAAACCTGACAACAGATGGAAAACTCTTTGAGTTTACTCTCTGCTGCTCACTTTGTTTCTCTTAATCCACAATTTAAGGATTGACACGGTAAAGACAAACTACAGTAAACAGCATGTTCGATCTTTTACCTGGTGTTGTGCTGCCGCTCATCGGCACAGATGGACAAGCTGGGGAAGAAAAGAAAAGTGTGTTTATGCACCAGAGTCATGTTAACACAAGCTGATGTGTTGTTTGATGAGCGCTGGTTACTCACTGGCCGTGGCTGCCTCACACACAAAGGTCACCAGCTTCTCTTCGATCTTCTTAAAGGCGTCCAGGTCGTCCACGAAGAAGACGTGTCTGTCGCTGGGTTTACTGGCGATGCTCACCAGCTCACCGTAGTCGGCATCAGCGAAGCCGAGCGCAAACACGATGTAACCTTTACAGGACGACAGAGAGAGAAGAAGCGTTTGTCTTCAACGTGGAAACATCCAGAGGGAGAACGTGAAGCAAAATACGAGGTATTATTCCTGAA
The DNA here is from genome assembly GCA_903131615.1 of Diplodus sargus. NCBI lineage: Eukaryota > Metazoa > Chordata > Actinopteri > Spariformes > Sparidae > Diplodus > Diplodus sargus. The sequence goes on along the minus strand of CAEMYA010000812.1, from coordinate 424,123 downwards.
TTTCAAATGACATAAGATGACACGTAAGAAACAAATGTACTGCAGAGCTATAGAACTAAACCAAACAGGCCAAACGAGCCTGAAGCTGACAGTCTGGGACCTTTTTCAAAGCGTCACCATCGAACCATCAGCAGCACATCTCTGACCTGCCATCTGCATCTCCTTGGAGACCTTGTTGACGTCGTCCTGAGATCGGCCGTCTGTCAGGACCACCAGGACGTTGGGGATTCCTCTCCTGAGTCCTGCCGCTGCTGTGAAGATGTTCTCCTTCACGTGCTGGATGGCTCGACCTGATTGGGCAGACGGAAGTGTCAATCAAACCCATCATCCAATCAGCTTGCAGCTTATTATCATTAAACCCAAAGACTCTTCATGTATTGTCATACATGACAGAGAAAAAAGTAAATGCTCACATTTAAGAAACTGGAACCTGAAAATGTTCAACATTCTTGGCTGAAAAATGAACGAAATGTTTAATTGATTGTGAAAATCGTTGAAGCATTTTCTTTTGATTGTCTAATTGATGAACCAATTACACGGCATCTGAATTCCATGTGGTAGTAAACTTTCAATTCAAGATCTTTAAGTTGCTGTTTCCTGCGTTAGCTCGCTTTTCCTGCGTTAGACGCTCTTACACAGAAGTAAGGAATGATGCAGTTTACAGTACAGAAGCACATCGATATCTGTTGTCAAGAAACAAACAATTAATTATTCTTTAGAATAATTGTCAGTGAAAACAAAAAGTTTTACGTTAAAGACGTCACCCAGGCACTGGGAACTTATGTTGGCTGTTTTTAAATATCTTTTAACGAAGACATTTTAATGAGAAGAGGAAAATCTTCACTGCCCACACAAACTAAACAAACTGACTCTGTTTCCATGACTGAATAAACAAACTGACCTTAAAGAACAACACAATTAATACTGTTTTACTTTGTTTACATGTGGCGGACCCTGCCACCTTTCTAGCTTCAAACAACTTGTTTATTCACGTATGGAAAAGTTTGTATTATAACTTCATCAATATTTTAAATATTTAAATTGTGAGTTTCAATTTCTTCTCCAAAACTGATCCCAGGTTTTCTTCAGGATCTCATGTTTGATGCATGCTGGCCCACCGAGCTGCCACATGTTACATTTCAATAAATAGATCCAATAATGAAAAGCTCCTCAGGCCGGTGGGAGCTCCGGGAAGCGGATCGTTAATTGCAGCGTGCAGACTGAGGGTGCTCTTAAACTCCCCAAACAGCTGCCTCCTTGATAGAAAAGGAGGATTAGTGTTTTACAGTGTGACAGTCGCTGTGGGAGAATTCCTCCCCAGCAGTGACGCTGTTACAAATCAGTTCTCTGCAGCTTCGTCCCTGCAGGACAAACTGGCTGCGCAGCTTTGTAAACACTGATTAATGACTGCACGTCTCCCTGCTCGCCCACATCCTATCATTACGCATACTGCAAAAATACAGGCCTGTGAGCCCTTAAACACGTACAAGATTGTAGGTATTAACTCAAACATGCACAGATTCTTAGGTAAGCATGTTTAACATTAATGTACGAATGAAGACGCATGTTCACAAGGAAAAGAAAGTGCAGGTGTTTGCACACACACACACACATATTGACACAGGAGAACAGACATTTAATCTGTTTGTGTTTGCCTGCTGCTCAATAAGTATCGACTATGTTATTAGTTCTAAGTTCTGACTGATTTGTCTCACACGGGCGTCTTCCTTGGATTCAGACCTTATTTCCTCTGGGCAGCTGAATTTAATCAGCAGCAGTCACAGAACTTGAACACAGTCGTTTCTGTGTTGCAGTGGTTTACCAGAACACATCAGGGACGATTCAAACTTCTCCTCATAATTTCTGCTGTGGACTCGCCTGTCTTGGTGTTTCCTCCCTTGTAGGAGATCTTGTTGATGGCGTCCAGCAGTCGCTCCTTGTCGTTGTACGAGTTCAGTTTGAACTCAGTCCGGGCGTCGTCGCTGAACTGGACGATGGCCACCTGTCAGACAACCAGGGACACAAATGTGCGTTTAATTAAAATGTCCACTGTGTAGACTTTAGGGGGATCTGTTGGTGCAAATCGAAAATAATATTCAGAATCATTATGTTTTTGTAACCTTCCAATCAGAGTTTTATATCTGCAGAGTCCTTCAGTTCACCGTGTTGCACCTCCATGTTTCTATGGAAGCCCAGAACGGACAAACTAAACTCTGACTCTAGAGAGGGGACGTCACATCTTTATAACTTATGTTACAGGGTAATTAGAAGTCACCTGAGACCATCTAGGTGAGATACTTGTTTTACTCTTTACAGACAGCTTCAGAATATTAATATATTGCTCATAATAGGATTACAGACACAATCACTGATTCACATTGATTAATTAAGTTACAGTTATGTCATTGTTAACATGTATTATGATAAATACATATTTTATTGTGCATTTTAACAATTAACTGTGCTTTTTTGCAGCTACCTGATCAAAAGCAACAAACTTATCAACAGCTTCTTTTAAAGATGCGTTTATCGGATTATCGATATTTATAAAACCTTAACAAATATTTTGCGCATATCATATAAAGGCTTAAAAAGGTCTTATAATCTACAGTATTACGTAAAGCTTATAATGAGGACTTTAATATAAAGCGTTTTATCTTATTGTCTTGCTTTTTGTTGCTTCATCCATCATTTAATCACCTTTTCTCCCTCAGTTACTGATTCTTGGACTCCTTTAACAATTTAATTTCCCTGTGAAAGGATCAATACATTCTAATCTTTTCTAATTTTTTTCTGCTACAATGGATACGTGCAAACTACAAATTTAAAAGTATCAAAAAGCAGAATAAGAAGCAGCAGTCGTGGCTGTGGATGGCCAGTGATGCTCTCTTTCGTCTCTTTGCTCTGTCTGTCCTAACACAGCAGTGCGTTGTTGTGCCTCAGGAAATCTAAGTGTTGCCGCGCTGCAGACTTCCACGTCTCTGTTCTGGTTGTTCAGCGTCTGTTTTGTGGTATTTCTGCTCTGTCCCTCCCTGTCAACAACCTGTCAATCAAACAGTGTGGTGGGAGAGCTGGCAGACACAAAGTGTCAAGAACGTAGAAGAGTCACAAGAAAAACGTTCATGACGATATCCTGCCCACTGTTCTTTGGTACCTGTGTGCCGTCTGGGCCGATCCGGTCCAGAGCTCCCGTGGTGCTGTACAGGAAGCGGATGATCTTCAGGAAGTTGTCATCGCCGATACTCCAGGAGCCGTCAATCAGGAAGACCAGGTCAGCTTTGGCCGCCTTACAGACTGGATGGAGAGAGAAGAAAAACTGTGGTGAGGACAAATACAATCTGAGGAGAGAGACGGCCGGAGAAAACTTAACACTGATCTGTATTTTTTGTCTCCATCTCTCCTGAAGAAGTCCATGTTTTTGTTTGTTTCTTTTTCGACAAGGACGAGAAGATGAAAAGATTAAAAAAAAGACGAATGGCAGATAAAAATAATGTAAAATAATGGAGAACATGACGGAGACAGTGACACGTTATGTTGCTTTAAATCAACACATCTCTTTTCTTCATATTCTCAGATTGCTGTTATTACTTATTACATAGCTTGATATGGTGTTGAGTTATATTTATTACCAGACATCTTACTGATGCTTTCCACTGACGGTTCTGTGAGGCTTTTAATGTTAACTTCTGCGTCAGTATATTGATTGTGGACAATCATTCCAGCTGTTTGTTGATGGTTTCAAGAGACATTTATCATAAACAAAACATACATTTATTGTCTTTGTTTCACTAGTTTTATAACTCTGCTGTCACATTTGTTTCTTCTGTTCCATTCAGAAAACTCTGACTTGATTTTGATGGATGACTCAGGAATAATAAAAGCGAATCAGCTTCTCTGTGATTGATTAGATCGGAAGAAGTCCCTGTTGGTGAATGATTGAAAAGGTGGTAAACTCATTAAAGTCGCCTCCGTCGCTCTTCACCAATTATTCCAATCACTTCCGTTTCTCCTCTAATAAAATCACATTTACGAGTCAGCTGGTGGCTCATTGATCTGCAGACAGCTTTAATTCTGTCATCTGCTCTGTTTACTTAATAAACCAACAAAGTCGAAAACCAAACTCACTTTCTTTCATAATGAAATCCTTCTCTGCGGCTTGCATTAATCAAGAATCCAGACTTCACACTGGGCACTAATAACAACAGCGTTTTGAGACTGAATTATGTTATTGAGCTTTTGAGACTTTGGCTCCCCGATTAAAAGTAGAGAACAAATCCAATATACTGAAATGCATCACCATGAGTAAACTAGATTTACTCGACTGATTTCTGCTTAAAGCTTAAAAAAGGAAGAAACAAGTCAACTCAGCAACAGAAAATTTATATTTTAATTATACTTTGTGACGCTTTCAAGTGTGAAACTTTCAATACTGTTCTTGTATTCTTCCTCCTTTTAATGAAACTTGTTTATTGTGAGTATTATTCCAATCTGCATGAAAAAACTTTTCACAGTATTTTTCAAAAGAGAAAATGAAGATTTTTCACATATAATTATGTCATTAAAGGAAACCAATAACAGAAAAAAATCTGCAATTTTAAGCTTGTTAATTTGCATTATAACAGTGTTTGACCACCTTTAAACATAATTTCATTGTTTTATAAGTATACACATTCATGATTAAAAACTAAAAAGGCCAGAAAAATAAATTAAAGCTAAATACTGTATTTATAGTATTGAAAATTACCGTATTTCATGAGTTTCTTTTCCAGTACTTTTGGCGCCCCCTGCTGACAGGAAGGTAGTTAAAGCCTGAGTGTGGTCACTGTCAGAACTGTTCTACTTGTTCTTGTCACCTTTCTGGGTTTTAGTTTTGTGACTTCCTGTTTTATGTTGAAAGTGCATCCTCATGTGTCACGTTTTATTTTTCCACTTCCTGTCTTTGTCTGTTTTCCTTCTGTGTACACTGTGTTTTACCAGATAATCAGTCCAGTGTGTGGCAGCCTGTGTTTCCCCGTCACTCTCTGTTGGTTCGTCTGCGTGTCCTGTTGTGTTTTACCTGCTGCTTGTGTCGCGTGTCATTCTGGCTTGACTTTATGTTTGTTTAGTAATTTTAGCTTAGTTTCTCACAGGAGTGATCCACAGGCAAAAAAGTGCCTGTTTGCCTTCCTTTTGTTTTGGATGATTGGATTCTAACTTATATAATGCATCTGGGTGATCTTTTGATAACGTTGACAGAACTCATCCTCGATGTGCAGCTACTTCTGTTGTTTGAGAGAGTGCTGCATCGCTTTTTTGTTGTGAAGCTCCAGAAATGTTTTACTTTCCCGACTTTCTATCAACATGGAGGCCGACAAGATAATGAGTGAGTTTAAATTTGGGGGGAACTGGAGCTTTCACATGCAGCAGCTGGAATGAATTCATCTGAGTGAAGCCAGTGCGGAGCTGCACACTCTCTCAAGTCTCTTTAAGTGGGCCTGTTTGTTGAGCACCATCACCTTCATTCACGAAAGTATCTTATTAACATGAAGTCTACTTGAAAACTGGGGCTTCTCTTGCTGAGTGATTTGAAATATCCCCTCTAACGTCAGAGGGGGAACATCAGCAGCATGCTGCTGAGATAAAGACAGGTGGGCTGTAAACGTTGGTACTTCATCTTCTTATCTTCTCCCCTCAAGTAACGCTGCGAAGAATGTGAACCACGTGTTTGTGTAACAGATCCAAGACTCACCAGGTTTAATCTTGAGACGGTTATTTACCCTTCTGTTGAAGATTTATCTCTGTAATTATATGTTCACTCAGAACTGAAAATTATCGGTCCTTTCTCCACCATATTTAGACGTCTTTGCGCCTACGTTCATGTGTTAGACTTCTGTGTGTGTGTGTGTGAGTGTTTAAGACACTTCACTGTGTGGGAGGTGAACAGCTAAAGCTTTACTACTCTGATTGTACAGTATCACTGTACATTGACACTAAGCTGTCGTCTGCACACACCTCAAACTCCTCCCTTCAATAAATAACATGTCGCACTCTGTGGGTGGACAGGGAACTAATCTTAGCTGCTCTGTCAGTGAGACAACAGTTACATCAGGAGGGGAAAAAAAGGAAAATGAAAGAAATCCAGAGAGTCTCAGATCTGATGCTGTCAGGAAAACTGACCTCACATCACACAGATGATTTAATCCCAATCCTCACAACTATCCTGTGTACTGAAGCTGTCTAATTAATATAGTATTTTAAGACTCTCCGGTTTTTAGGGCTCCACTGTCATGAGAGCATGTTGAATTATCGACAGCTTTACGTTCATGAGGTAACGCAGAGTTTAGCATCATCCTGGTTCCCTCTGTGGGATATCGCTGAAAATCATCTGTGTCAAAAACAAGTTTATGATTCTTACTGGTTTTGTTCGTCAAGATTATCTTCAAAGACGAACTTCACTTTGTGACTTTAGAACTGTGAATCTAATCTCTTACCTTCCTTGGCAGGAGGAATTGTGGGTAGCGGCGTGGTGGTGGGGGGCTTGGTGGGTGCCGGGGTTGGAACGGGTACTGTACAGAGAGAACAAACATAAAGACATAAAGAGACATGCAGACATAAAGACCTGCACTCATGAAAACACTCATCATAAAGTAATCACCACATGCTATAAGATCCTACAATTAAAATTCCCCTCAAACCGACTGAAGAGAGCCCTGAGACCTCAAACAGCCCACACACACACACACACACACACACACACACACACACACGGAACATACAGAATGTGTGAAATAACTACATTCAGCTCTGTGATTTCAGCTCCTGTATAATTTGGTAGATTCATCACAGCGTCTGCTGCGGCTGTTTAAATCAAACTCACGCTGTTTCTGCTTTCAACTCTTCACCTTTACTCTGTGTGGGAGGGAGGTGGGAATACTCGCTACCACCTCCCAAACACACACACACACACACACACACACACACACACACACACACACAGTTTATCCATTCGATGGTGTTTAGGCAGTAAATCAGCTACCTGAAGCTGTGAATTACTTGAGACGGCAGGTAGGGAGCGTTCAGCAGCGGCTGCCTGCAGCGATGGGGATAGTCACTTGAAGAAAAGGCTCTGGCTTTCATTTGCATCAAAACAAAGCAATAAATCACCGTGGAGGCTCTCTGCAGAGCTACAGAACAGAGCGGAGCAGCTTCAAGCAAACAAATACCTGCTCAGGGGAAGAAACATTCTTCCTTTAGTCTCTCCTTTCTTTTATCTCTGTGTGCTTCCACTTCTTCAGCCTGACATCTCTCTCTTTTCTCTTGCCTTCCGCTTTATTTCTTTGTCCTCACTTCATTAATTTCACCACGCTACAAAAATGAACTTGCGTTGACTCCAAATTTGTTTCTGAAAGGTAATCCATCACAGGCAACATCGTGCCTGCTATGATTTTTGTCAAACTTCCGTTCTAATTGCCTGGCAGTGCAGTCCAGACTTTACAAATTAATTAACACCTTTAAATACAACAACGAGCTGAAATATAACAATTCTGCCTTGTTATGAAGCTGAACGAATGTCTGAAGTCTCTGCGAGTGAATTTTGAGAACAAACCGACACAAACAGAAACAAAGAGCCGCATCCAAAGAAATACAGACGAGCAGACAACTTTTATAACGATGGATTAAATAATTTCCCAGTCTGGGATCATTAAAGTAATTCTATTATCTATTTAGGTGAAGTTTTGTGCACCGGGTGAGTGAAGTTCTGCCTTCATTAGCTGCTGTAACTAAAAGGGCAGCAAGCTAATGTGACAAACATAACAGGTACCGACCTTCCCTCGTGACTTAGTTACTAACTTACTTACAGTCTATTTTATCCATCAATAGCTTATTCAGAGAATGTAGTATTTCATCATATATATTTTAACCCTGCTTTGTAAATTGAGTTTGTCCACAATCGTGCGTTTTATCTCTTTCACCCACTTCCAATCAAATTCATGTAAACAAGAACAACAACACACAGTTTTCAGTTTCATTTTGAAGCCCAGTCGGTGGAATTAAATGTTGGAACTGTTTGTTTCTTTGTCAGCGGATATAGCTCACATCAGGATTATGTGTATTACTTGTGTGTTATATTGCATTCACACTGCATATGACTTCTATGTCGATGTGATGTCTTCTATGTACAGATCCAGGTACGATACAGCAGCGAATTAACTTTTCCCACAGCAAGATTATCTCTGTTTTTCATATTGTTGATTTACAGTTATTGCAGCACAGCCTGGATCAGCAGCATCTGTATACAACGTCAAACTAAATCAAGTTCAGATTTGTGAGCTAACCACTTTGAGAACATGCTCAGAGTTGCTGACTGAAAATGTAAAATTTAACTGCAAGAAAGTTGCAACATAAAGAAAATGTGAATTGTCAACATATCAGTGGGGGTTTTGCAGAAACCTGTGCAGCACTTATTTTGGTGACTGGATTCATATGTGTTGAATTCTGATCAAACACAGTCAGATGGTCTCTGATAGGGCCACCAGAATGTAAGTAAAACTTTGAATCAGTCTCATTCTGTAGAACGATATCTCACTTTCTGTTTTAACAGTTACAGTATGAAGAGTTAGAAGTGAAGTTTGCACAGATCATATGATCACACTCAACTGAGGCTTGAGTATGCGGGTTCAACTTGAGTCTTCATCTACACGTTGAAGCCAGTAAATAAAAACTACAAGGAAAATGGCTACAAATAGTGAGATATCTGTAAAAAACATTTAAAAAGCAGGTTAAATTTACCTTTTAACCCCGACAGGTTTCACTACACATTGAAAAAGAAACAAACAAACAAACTCTCCTCCTCTCCTCCCTCTCCTCCCCCGCCTCCTCTCCTCCTCTGCCTCCCTGCCTCACCCTCTCCTCCTCCCCTCTCCTCCTCCTCTCTCCTCCCCTCTCCTCTCCTCTCCTCTCCTCTCCTCCTCTCTCCTCCCCTGCCTCCCATGCCTCCCCTGCCTCCCTCGTCTCCAGACAGTAGGTCTTGATTAGCGTTCGGGGCTGCCGCTGTAGAACAAACGTCTCATTCTGAAAGGAAGGACGAAGATTCAGCTCTCGTCGCTCCCACGAGGATAAAAGATGTTTTATGCTGAAAATGACGCGACCGTCCTCCCGGCCCGTGGTGGGCTTCTTTTATACACCATGACAGCTGACAGCAGTTTCTCTTTGACTGTGTGTGTCTCTGCTGTATTGTTATTGTGACACATGCATGGGGGCATTTAAATGGGAGTTTGGCACATTGTATGGAGGAGGTAAAGTGTGTTATGAGTGTGTTTGTGTATCACAGCTTCACATGAGAGACAACCACGATGTGTGTGTTCGTCAGCATTTTGGCTCTACAACGTCTCCGAGATGTTTTCAGACTCAGATAATCCTAAAAACAGGAAAGGCCGCCCACAAACTGCAAATCTCTCATTGTGAGAGATGGATTTTGAGTAGGCGCTACGATGACAGGAGCCCTTCCTACTGACAACTGGACAAACCCGTTGTCACCAGCTGTTTGAATCAGAAAAAACACAGCAGGTGGTCTGAAAAAGCCAAATATCTCAGCAGCAGTTTGTGTTTTAGGATGTTCAATATTTGTATTTTGCTTACTTGCCTGACACATTCATGTTCAGGGTTAATCATTTCTTAAGCACATGTTTGGAGTTAAAATCTGTTGGTGAAATCTGATCTTACAAAATCAGATTTTTACAGCTGTGAATGCTGGACTTCTTTCAGGTTGTTTCCACGTGTTGAAATTCGAATCCAAACGTGAAAAAGCTGATTGCGTATAAACTGATGTAGCAATCCGAATGTCTTATAAGAGACTTGTATTTATACATTATGTGAAAAGAGGCTTTTTATATTTCTGTCAGTGCTTGAAGGTGTAACTGTGAGTGTGTACTCACGTGTCTTTTCAGTAGCAGTGACTGCAGGTCCTTCGGTCCCGTCCAGCAGCTGAGCATACACACTTATCTTGTACTGCGTGTTGGGCTTCAGGTTGTTGAAACAGTGTCTGCTGGCTCCTCCGCCCAGCTTCGTCTCCTGTTTCTGACCGTCTGTGGTAAGAATACAAACATCGTCTCGTTATCATTCAGGAAAGGACGGCGTTTTCACACTCATCTCGTATTTGCACTGTAGGGAAACGTGTAATTGTACGTACGGAGAAGGAACAATGTAGTGGATGTGTAAATATTTCACAGTATTTACAGACATTTCCTGCCTTTTAATGACTTAAATAGTTTGGTGCGACTCAGGCTGAATGTACATTGGTCAGAAAGAAGGTTGCAGGGATTCTCCAGCAGTGAGGTTTGAACTTCTGAACTTTTACAGATTCAGATTGTTTTGATTGCTTCATTCTCTGCATTCAGCACACACTCCAGATCTCTAAGCCGACGAACAACTGTGAGTCATAAAGACGACCTCCCTCTGAGAAAGACGGTCGTGTGAACTCCTCTGTAGGTTCCAGATGTCGTTGATAAAGATGATTAGCATTAAATATAGAACCATTAACCGGCTCACTCAGGTTTCTCTCTCGGAGTGAGATGTTTTCTCATCGTTTGACAGCTCGGTTTGTTTTTCTGCCCAATAAAAACTGAACAGAATCAAACTTTTCACAGTCAGGTGTAAGTGATGAACCAAATCCAATTACTGAAATAATCAACATGTGTTTTTTATTGACTCCATGCTGGTGGTCTACTGGCAACGTGTCAAATGTATTTCTGAGGAAAAAAAAACGATTATCACAGAAACACGATGCGCTGCATTTTGCAGCGTTATCACAGAGGGCAGGTGGAACATTTTAATGAGTGAAAGAGCTGCAGCACTGTGCCAAGTTAATTATTATAGCTGAAGCTAATGATAAAACTGCCAACGTAAAACAACAACCAGACACTTATTTTCATACTGTGAATGTACGTGTGCAGATGTTTAATCCCAACAGAACTAAATGAAGCTCTAACAAAAGTTAGGACAAGAAGACTGTAATTAATCCTTTCATTCACCCCTCTCACTCTTACTGGCCTGTCATTATCAGATCACTGACAGCACGTCTGTCCATTAACAGCTGACACCTTCATTATCATCATATTGCTGCTGTCTTTTTAAACATGATTGTCTCCTGCATCTAGTTTATTCACACACCATCCACCTTCAAATCAGCACCCAGTCTTTGCAGATTCACCAGCTTCATCGTTTCATCAGAAGTCTTATCAACCACCACCCGTGTCTGGACTCTACGGGGGGATTCCTCTCGCTGCTGCTGCTCGGGGCAGACGCCCTTCGATCACAGAATCTCCCTGTAGTGTCTAAACCCCCCGAGACAAGACTCATGATCGCAAATCATCTGCTGTATCAATATTTTCTTTACTTCACCACTCGTCTCTCCTGATTGAAAGATATTTCCTTGTGCTTGGGAAGCAGAGTGTTTCCCACAGACTGACCTGGATGTGAGTGACCAGTTCAGGGTTTTATTGATCAACTGGTAGACCTGAGAATGAATCAGTCAAAAACAAAGAAATAGCTCTTTCTTCAGGTTAACGCACACTGGCTTACCGCGCCGCTCTGTTTCTTTCTCCCTGTATGTGTCTGCTCTGTTTACTTTGTTAGTCTGCAGTTATGTTTCATGATGTCACACAAAAAACACACCTCACGTTTTGTTTTTCACCCCTGATTCTATTTTCAGAACCCTGAAACTAATCTGACCAATCAGGGAAGACAAAAACTGGAAGTAAATCAAAATATGACACGTGAGGTGAGTCAACTTACAAAATCAGCACATGAAACGTGAAAGGAGGGAAATGTGGTGGAGCTGTTGTGGAAGGTAAACAGCTGATATCTGGGCACTGACATTGTAAACTACCGCATAAGACCAACTTTAATTTTTCATATCTGATGCAACAGAAGGAATTAAGTCTGGTTATTAAAAATGTTGGATGCTCAGCCACAAGCATTTTTCTGGCAATACGAAAGAACAGATTTAATCACAGGAGTTTAATGACGCGGGAGAAAGATATTATCTTTTCTATGGCAACCCGGATACGTGCAAGTGTATTATTTCCAATAAGCAGGACCTTATAACGATCTCCAGTTTAATTTAACAGCGACTCTCTGTGCTACAGGAGGATCTGTGAAAAACACTTCATCAGCTCTTCATTGTCTGTTCTTTATTGATCTCTCTCTCTTCCTACTTTACCTCCTGTTTGTATTTCCCACCCATCCATACCAAAACAGTGTCATTTCATCATTTCTCTCTTTCTCCGGCAGCAAACACAATTATCTGGTAATTATTTACCAGCTGCACAAACCAAAGTCCTCATTTAGCTCTTTTTTATGCGTTGAGGGAACAGAAACTTCGAGGCTCCCTGATGAAACCTGGAGAAGCTGCCATATTATGTCTTTTATGTGACGTTAATGACGGCAGTGTTGTTGCCGGAGGACTGACGGTGATGAATAACAGCTATTACTCTCCTATTCTGGTGGATGAGGCTGTTTTAAAAGTCAATCTTACCTTTGAGGTGGTGACTGAATGGTGGACGTGTGCGGTGGAATCGGGGCCGCACCATCTGTTGTTTGATGTTATTTTGGTGTGTTGGAGTGTGTTATCAGATTCAAACAACACAATTATTTCTGTTGGCGCTGAGCCGGTTGGCTTCAGAGAATCAGAACCGAGAATACCACTTCAATAATTGCAAGGTTGTTTCATGAAGGTGACTTTGGTGCAGAGTTATTTTTGACAGCTGAAGTTGGAGACGACGACGACATCAAAGTCCATCAAACTAAAAAATAATTTCATCAAGAGTCAAATGAAGACGGTAACTTGAAGACGGCGTTAAACCTCCTTAAAGGCTGTCAGAGGTTTTTGTGAAGTCGCTCTCAAACTTTCTCTTCACCATCCAATATTTCTAAAAGTTTTAATCATACGAGTCACATTAGAGGCGTCCACATGAAAGACTTCAGCACAAAAACCTCTGAAACAGACTTTAAATCATCAGAAGGAACCATAAATCTCCACTGAAACTTAAAGGCATATTATGCTAGAATATCCTAAAAAATGATGCATAGACTCGTGAGAAAATAATCCGTCTCAAGCGTCACTTAAAAGACGTCCACACAGAAACGGCAACTATAAATGTAATATTTAAAATATTGTTCTAACTGAAGTGGAGGGCTGAGTCCACTTTAGATTAACAGCAGAGAAAACAATCAAAAGCAAATCAAAAGCCATCTAAATTTACTAATTTATAATATTAGAATATTGGCTTGCAACTGTAGGCTTTCTCTTTTATGGAAGGAAATTTCGTAGAAACTTTCTTGGATGTTTTACTCTCTCTGTCTCCCTCAGTTACTCTTTCTGTGTGAGCTACTGGTTGGGTTGAACCACACACAGACACACACACACACACACACACACACACACACACACACACACAGCAGAGAGGTAAACAGTGGTCTGGCTGCAGATCAGTTCACACACATCCAGCAGTGTGGCACCTGCCTGCAGGGCTGTTTGTTTGTTTTGTTGCCTTCATACTAACAGCGCTCGCTCTCTTCATTCACTCTCCAGCTCGCTTGACCAGTGCGGCTCTTTCAGCAACAGGAGGGGGAAACTTTGAATGGCTTGTTTTCAAACAGTAACAAACAATAGCTGCTAATTATGCCTCTACACCGCAGTGAAAAGAGGCCTCTCAATCAGAGGACATTTGCCAGAATATATGGTAAGTCTTCTCTATATTTTGAGGTTTGTGCTTTGTTTTCTGTTGCTAGAAGCCCTGACAAATCAGACATGACCAACGCTGAATGATATATGATTTAAGGCCACTTCATCCAACAGCTGCACAGATCCACATGAAGTCCAAAGAAGCTCATTTTGACAGACAATAGCGGAAGCGTTGAAACCTGACTGTAAGTACATTTTAGCATGTCTTGTTGAGGAAATTTGCATTAAAATGGATAAAATATGTAGAAAAATAACAGCATCACATGAGACTTCACAAACATTTCTGCCAAGACACAAATACAGCTGCTGACTCGACTCCTGTGACCTCAGAAGTTAGTAGAGAAGAAAACAACATTCAGAAACGCGGGTTTGATTGTCAGTTACATCTGCATCGTCTCATCTGGACCGCAGCCTTCAGCCTTCAGCCGTCGCTGATTCTCACACTCCCACACACACATTCAACCTCAAATAAAAACATTTGTTTTGTTTTTCTTGTTTTTGTGGAACAATTGTCTTGCAATCAGAGAACATGCTGCAGGTGCAACTAAAACTTCATCACCTTGGTGCCTCCCTCTCAGAACAGACACAACAAGGCATAATTACTGTCATTCCTCTACCATCACATCGCTACACTTGGCAGCCATAATTCCGACCTTTTGTCTTTTTTTCCGGTATTTTACCTCACGCAGCAAATGTAAATGTCAGCCGGGCTGCGATCCGTAAGCCTTGCCTTGTCTACAGAGCAGCTCAGTGTCTGATTGCACAGCTAAACCTTTAAGACTGTCAGCACGGCTCTGACGGGATACAACAATATCTTTGTCATCTCAGGCTGCTTAAGGATTCAGAAAATTGGACACTCTCTCTGTGCTGCATAATGAAACTCCCACTAATGAAAGCATGCGAGTATGCATGAGGCCCCCCCCCCTTTCTTTCTTACCAGCGCAGATATGCAGCGTTGGAGTTTGATGGGAAAATCTGGGGAGGACAATCACAGCTGCATACACGGTATAATGTGGCTGATGTGGTGTTAGTGATGCACAGTCACGTTTGATAACCTCGTCAGCCGCAACATGAAATCCTCCAGATAATCCTGAGAGGCAGGACTGTGGTGGAGAGGAGTCAGTATCGGTGGGTATGCATGTTATTTCCATACATTGCCCCCTATAAAGGTCGAGGTGATCTTCATTATCTCGGAGGACATTTCTGATGCATAAAAACATACAACAACAGAAACATATTGGCTGTAATGGAGCTATTGAGCCGTTATTGGATCGTTGTTGGAGTAAACGATCTACGGCTGATGTCTACGGCGAATGGTGCAAATGCAGCGAGGACGTGTCCAAGTTCATTTTGGGGGCGAAACATAAAATAAAACAATCGAGGTGCTGTCTCGCAACCATCAACACCTCCACCAACATCACCACCGCAGCACATCACCACAACCCTCCTCCACCTTCACTGGCACCCAATTAAGTCGCAACTACAAAATCCTCTTTCTCACCTACAGATCCCCTCAAAGCCGCGACCTTCTGGGCTGCTGTCCCTGCTTCATCTCTGGACATGTTTAAAATACTCCTCAAACACCATCTGTTCACTACAAGCTACCACCTCTACTGACTCTGTTTCCCCAGCAGACACCAAACTCTGTTACTTGTTTCAATTTGTTTGTTTGTGTAGCATTTTTTCTCCTGTGTCTTGTGAAAGCCGCTATATAAATCAAAGCTATTATTATTATTATTATTGCTAAAATAATATCAAGATAAATATGCATGCACTAAAAAGCTGATGAATTGCTACTCAGCTAAACAGCTGTGCATGTTCCTGGGTTATGTACAATAACAGGTAATGTGTGATACAATGTGTACTCACTGAGCAGCGACTCGAGGACCACTCTGTAGGCGCTGGCGTGTCGGTGAGGCTGCCACTGGGTGCACAAGCTGGTCATCCTCACCTGGTAGGTGTTCAGGTTGGTCACCCCCAGGTACACTGCAGGACGGAAAGAGAGGAATCACTTACGGTGTGTTTCTCCATGAAGAGCACAACTTCTCAGTCGTTAAATCTGCATGTGACGGCATGCTTGACAGAATTCATAAACACATTTACAAATGCAGAAAATGAAAACTGAATGTTTCATTTAGTCTGAACATTATTCCATCAAAAGTCTGAGTCTTAACGGCGAATGTATGAGTCTCTGGTAATTTTATAGAATAATGCTCCACAAAGGGGACTTAAAGTGGGATATTTGAGGGAGTCTTCTCACAGCCTTTTATCACCTGTGGTCACTGTTCCTGACACATTCTTTTATCTTCACCCTTCACTCCACCATCTCTGGCAACATTATAATTAAATCAATGACAAAAATAGTGTTTGGATGTAAAAGAAAACAAACTCCAAGCTTCTTCTGAACTCTAAAAATCTGCATTATAAAGTTGCTTCCTTGTCTACACGCTGCTGTAATAACAACACTGAGCTCACATCTGAGAAACCGCACGCCATCGCAGCTCCAGATGACAAATTTAGAAATATATGGCTGGTTAGTTTCAAGGACACGACATGAGAGTTATTTACAGACAGAGAAATAAAACTTCACTGACTTTGCTCCAGAAATGTGGCTTATGCACAAACATGCACACACACACAAACCCACACAGATTCTATTTATGCAAATGGTATGTATGCACTTTTTATTGACCGACATTTTCCAGAGTGCCACTTGTTCTGAGTTCAAAGACATTAGCATGTCTGTGAGTCAGTAATGGCTTCGCACATCACAGTATATTTTACATTCCCTCCGACAAAACATGAACATTTTCCAGCGGAGCCAAATATAACCTGCATTTTAGTGGACCCGATGCATAATGTATCCTCGCATAATGTTTATGCAAAATCTCCCTATTCTATTAAACTAGAGGACACAAAGAGCTTCAGGGAGCATCTGAGCTCATCCGGTCCAGTACGGCATCGACGTTAATGCTGACGTGGCATGAATCCACCTGTCGGGCTCCATCTCATCCTCGACCAACTCCAAAGGACCAATCAATCCACTTTTTAGCAGCAGAGCGGCCTCAGACTTCTCTGAGGCTTCACATTTGGCTGCAAACTGCCCCAGAGTTACAGGAGATGACAGTCTCAGGAGGCAGCGGCTGCTCCTTCACATCGTCAAGAGTCAGTTGAGGCATCTGATGCCATGAACAAAGACGAGGGGTCACATACTGGATCTCATCCAGCCTGGGTGGCCTGCAGGATTTCCCAGAAAGAGCTGGAGAACAAGACTACGGAAAGGACGTATGGGCTACTTCAGTTGGCCCGCTGCTCGACTCAAGTGTTTACAGACCAGCAAACTTGTGGGAGCAAATCCAGCTCTCTTTACGTAGAGAAAGGCAGAAGCAAGAAGGGACGCTGATGATTCTTTATACCAAATATAAACCGTACTGATAATCAATGTTTAGACTTGTTTTTACATTTAGTCATGAGGACTTGACATATTTCAAAGGTTGGTCCATGGCAGAGTAAAAAATCAAAACCTAAACGCAGCTACTTGAGCTTACTGCTTTATTTCTGATGACTCACACATTCTGGACTTGTTTATTAAATTTAAATGACAGCAGACATTAAAAGCTTCAGCAGCTTCATCGATCGCTGGCCGTTTAAACTATAAAATCGTCCACCATTTAAACTAAAAGCTCTGTGAAAAGGCATCACGGGAAAGTCAGTCTCCTTTTTGTCCCCAACATCTGTGACACTGGTGCTGCTGTGTGACACTGAAGCACCAGTCCTCGTCTCTACTGGTCCGTCAGCTTCATTAACATGCTGCTGAGCAACATGACAGACGCTCCATTCACCTCCTGGGATCCCACTGGCCTAATATCATTATACTCCACCCAACTGTCCATCTTTCTTCAGCTTCATTCCTCTTCCTCTCTTTTACTCAACTAAAAACACTCTTGTCCTTCGAATCAACCAAGAAGTGCTTAATTATCATGCAGGAGAAGAAAACTGTGGCTCTGATGCAAAGCGATGCGCCTGCGATCCATTTAAAGCTTCATGTTCGGGCATTAAGCTGACACTTGCAGTGAGAGCTCTTACCCAGAGAGAAATGAGAACGGATGAAAGGGTTGAGGTTCAGCGTCCTGCTCAAGGACACTTCAAGAGGACACATGGTTTTTGTCGCTCGCTTCGGCTGTCATGGAGATCAAACCAGAGACCTTTCGGATTCAAAAAGGGTTATTTCACCATGAGGCGAGCCTGCGGTGAAGTGGTTAATTATCATGCAGGAGAGGGAAATCCAGGCCTCGACTCAGATGATTGTACTTGAGAAGCAGTGATTGATTGCGCCCGGCCAGACACTCACAGAGCCTCGGGAGGTGTCCGCGTCTCCAGTGAGATAACTTAAATCTATCACATCCACGGTTCAATCGAGGGCCGGGCTGTAATTAGGTGAAGTTGCCATTAAAGGTGTCAGATGAATATCAAGATATCGATGTCTGCGGCCGTCTGGCTGCTTCTTCACTATGAAGTTACTGACGACAAAGTGATCTGAGAGCAGCGTCAGTCGGTCTGATGAGAGTTCATTACGATGTGGACGTTCAAGCCGTGTGTTTTGTTACAGAAGCTTTCAGTAATGTGTTGAGGCAGAACGCTCCACTTACGCAATTTGTCTGGTTGATTTATTTGCATAAAGCTGGTTAGATTTCCTTAAAGGAGATATTGGCACAACCAACTCTCTGAGACGATCGTCCACACTGCTTCTGCTCTGAGGAGATTTTACTCAAACTCAAGTAGTCATTGCACCATGTAATCTACTGATTATTTATTCTAATTGTGTATTAGTGTTTGAGAAGAAAACCTTGTATTTTTATTTAAGAATTATTTTAATACCAGCCGTTATGCTCGTACTCACTGTTGGTGTTATTACACATAAGAACAGGTGATGGAAAGAGGAAGATGGACCGTTTGTGGTGATGCAAGATTAACTTTGCAAGTTTAACTAAACACAATCTAATCCATACCAGCTTCATGGTAAACCAGCTGTCCATGCTTGATAGAACAGAGCTGTGACACAAACAAAGCAGCAGCTGACAACTTTAATCAGATGATCACAGTAACGTTTTCAACATGGTATCTTGTAATTAGTCGGGACTGCAGCTAAAAGCTTCTGGGCACTTGACTGGCTGCTCTGTTTGGTGAAAAAAACTTAAAAATCTAAAAGACACTTTGTCTCCAACTGCAGCTGTCACTGTCACAGATGTTTGTAAAAATAAAGGTTGACATCAACATTCAGCAGCTGGGAAACAAACAGAAGATCTGAGTGTGATTGTAAGTATCAGGACTGAAGCTATTTGTTGTTCTGTACAGATTGACTGATTTGGCAGACATACAAATAAGCAGCTTTATTTAAATATAACTGGGGGAATGAGGTTTGAAATAAACCAAAACTGAGTTTATCATTCTGAATTTTAAAACAGATGACTTGTTGCCTATCACTCATAAAGAGGTACTTTGGAAGAGAGTCACATTCAGCTTGGGAATGAGCGGAAGAAAAAATGTGCAATTAGATGATTCATCAGTGTTACACAAGATGGTTTGATAGATACAACAACAACTTAAATGACTGTTTGAAAATATTTCTTTGAAGAAGGTTTATTACTCTGAGTAATTGTGGAGGCTGAAGGAGCGCAATTAAGTCGTCGCTTGTTTTCTTGCATGTTTTGTTAATAGTTATTCTATTTTGCATTCATATTAAACAGACTGAGGCTGGAATATGTGATCAGCAGAGTTGTTTAACGGACTGAATGAACCAGCACCACATCGAGGAAACAGAGGAAGGACTCACAGGTCTTGGCCCGTCCTGAAAGGGCCTCGCTGGATCCGGTGGTGTAGGAGGCGATGACCTTGACACTGTACTCCGTCCCGCTCAGCAGGTTGACGATCAGCATGGTGTTCACGTCTTCTCCCACGAAGGTCTCCAGAGCCGGTCCAGGGGCTGCAGCGGAGCAGGATAATTGAGGTGACACGTCAAGGAGGAGCAAATGGAAGGAGCGCAGAGGAGTGAGTTAAGAGACGATCATTAGCTTCAATTTAAGTGAGTTGGAACAAATGGAAGAAAACTCTGTGATGCAAGTGACAAAGTGACACGGGCAGGAGAACGGCACAATATGAAAGATTATGACCAGAAAACGTGTCCGTGCAAGTCTGTCATTTCTTTAACTGCATAACTTAATATTTCTAATCAATATCATCAGCGCTATGTTCAGTTTCATATAAAAATATATATTTCTATCGATCTAATTTAGCAAAACAGAACAACTGAGGAGTATTGATTCATCTATACGTCTTGCTTTTGTGCTTAATTATAAAAACACATTAAAACTAATATTTATACCAACTCCTGCAGAAAAGAATGAGTTTTGCATGAACTCCTCCAGAAAACGAATTCTAATGATCTTGTCAGTTCCATCAGGAACCGAGGAAAAAGAAATCTCATATTTCAGAATAATGCTGGGGGAAACATAGATTTACTCTCTCCAGTGTAAAGACTAAGAAGTTCATCAATTAAACTTCTCTTTTGTTAAGACACTTCATGGCCTCTTATCTATTGCTTATAGTCACTTTTAGTCAGTGTGAACATCTGTGTGTAACTGACCCGATACAGGCTGGTAGACGACCCTGTAGCCCATCGTGGGTGAAGGCGGAACATCCCAGCTGATCCTGAAGCGGTTGTACCATTCCTCTGATACTCGCAGGTTCTTTGGAGCTGAAAGAGGAACTGAGGAGAAAAACAGAGATGAGAAAATGTGACGTTGATATTAAAATACATAACATTCAGTATAATATGTGCAGATTAAATAGCACAGGGCGAGCAGCAACGTGTGAAGTATTTCACTCTATATGTATCTGGTACTCTGTTGGTCAATTATTGTGATATTAAACTTGATATTAGTATCAAAGACAAACCTTTGGCATCATTACCACACTAAAACAACTCAATGTAAATAAAATGAAATGAATCAATATCTATGAACAGAGTACTTTCCAAAAAAGTAACTTGTTATGTCAGAAGTGCTTCATGAGAGGAATCTGTCATGACACAGCAGAAGGAGAAAAGTACAGCGATCAGCTGGAAGGACAGAAACCAAGTTGGCAAGAGGAAGATAATGAGGAAGAACGGAAGGAGGATGAAAGTTTGATAGCACTTAATAACATTTCAACAGTCAGTCAGTGAAAAGTGTAAGACCATTTGATGTTACAGAGTGTACAGTTGAATTAGTCTGTCAGAGAGACACTGAATCCAGAGGACTTATCACCGGGATGACACCTGGGACAGAACTCTGGGAAATGGAAATAATGGCAGGATGGTATTAATTTAAAAACCACTTTCTTTGAGGGGTGTGTGATTTTCAACCCTCATACATTCGTCACCTCTCTGCAGTCCCACCTGTTCCTCCTGAAACACCACAGATCTGTATCCTCTGCAGATCCCTTTGGTTAATAGGAAACATGAGACTTTCTCAGGTCTAAATCCCCGAGTAAATCTGCTGGCTGTTCTGTGGCACATTTAAAATGCTAAAGGATTCCGGTCACTCCCTCCATGTTCCATCACTCCTCTCTGAGTATCCATCCAGTTTACCGTTTTACGAGCTGAAACCTCCACATTATTCCGGCTCTTCTGCCTCATTTTGCCTCTTCACCTTCCGCGGCTGCTCACCATTAAAAAGCCAATCATCCTCTCTACATTCAGCCTCACTCCCACCTCTCAGTATCTGCTACATCCTCGTACGCTCAAATCCCCACATTATACCTCTTCTGTTGTATTATCTATCTTCTCTGTCCCCTCGCTGGTCCTGAGAAAATTACTATCATCCTCTGAGCAGTTTCTGCCATTCCTCGCACTGTGTTTTCACCCTTCAGGCCTTACGTTAATGAGAAACTGGAGATTTAATGGGCAGACTACTAATGACCAACGGAACTCCTCCAACAGCACTGGAATGTTTTGAGGAACTCAAGAACTATTTCTGCAACTGAAGTCCACAAAAGTAGCTTTAGTTTTGCTCCTGCGGGTAGGAATTTCAACCACTGCAGAGCCTGAAACATCAAGTGTTGCCGCATCGTCAAGTCTTTGAGATGCCAAAAAAATGAGCACACAAATATGCAAAAGGAACAAGAAGTCCCCAAGTGTGTTCTTGATTTCCAGCTCCTGGGACTGTTTTAGGACGACGGCAAAACGAGGCATTTCTTCAGCACTTGGGAATTCAAGCTTTGTGGTGAGAACAAATTAGAAAGCCACAACATAACACATGTGCTACTGTCATAGCAGAAGCATTTATAACACAGCTGTAGTTCTACTCTTGTAACTAAAAAGGAATAATGACAGATATCACTTCAACATATACAGATATCATTCCAGATATTACTCTCCTGATAGGTTGGAAGACATCTTAAACCTCTGTAGGACTCAGAGTCGGTGTGAAATTGCAGTGAGATGGAAATAAATATGCTTCTCAGGACAAACTTTGATCACAATTCCTCGTGCCTTAATTAGAGGTGCAGAGATATTACGCTGCTCATGAAAATGATGATATTAAAAAAAGAAATATTGTGTTAATAATATTGTGATAATATTGTGTGAATTATCCAGTGCAGATGTTTGGCCTTCAGCATCTTTTGTTTATGAGGTCATCTGGTTGTTCTTTCTGTAGTTTTTTGAAGTTAACTTTCTCCACTCTCTCTTATCATTTTGTATTTCCATAGATGTCGTGATAATATTGTTATGATGAATTTATTTGTGAGGGATAAGTTCAAATCTGATCGTGTGACAGCCTTAGTGTCAGTCCTATCATCACTTACACGCAGTGATTGATAAGTTCAGGTCCTCAGGTAGATGAGATGAGATATACAGATCTTGTTCCAAGCTCTTCAACTCTTTGAGTGATTATTCAGAAATTCTGAAGTTAATTTCTTAGTTATTTATGTTTCAGTAGCTAAAAATTGCATCTCTGCACTGTCTGAAAAAATGGACAAGAGCTAAAGTCCACACAAAAATACTACAGACCGCCTCCTGTTGCCTAAGATGAAGAGGAAGCTCAGTGACCGCCATTAGAAAAGTGACCCGTGATGCTATTGCTGCTGTTACGTCCAATATTCTTCACAGTCAGCGGACTAAGCGTTTAAATGTAGGAGGCGACTTCGTTGAACTAGTTTTCAGAGATTTACTCCTTTTACTTCGAGCAACGAACGTATCAATCACACCTCGTATCATCGCATTGCAATTTACTTCCCAACTAAAATCCTCGCCATCCTTTCCTCTACCTCCTTTATCACCCTCAGTGGTGCTTATTGCTCTTACAGATTCAAATCACAGTTTATGATAAATTCCCTCTTTCTTTTTGCAATAACAGTCTTCCTTACATCTTTTCCTCCTGCACTGTTTTTCACCTCAGCTTATATAGCTTCCACAGTCACAGAACTAATGTCATCTTTTGGGTTCATGTCCTCAAATAGTTTTCTCCTGCATTCATATTTTATTTCAGTTCAAAGTCTGACTTCATTAAAATCCCTGTCATTATCGTGTCCTTACCCTCCTACTGTACATCTCCCTCAGTGATTCAAACCCTCCACATTCATACTTGTCCCCTTTGTCAAAAAACATTCCTTCATCGTCCCAAATACCAAAATCCTTTCAACATTTGTCTTTGAAAACATTATTTTAATCTCCTCAGGCTTTTTGTGATTGAAAATTGTCATTTAGCTCTGACTTTATGGTTCCGAGTCCTCAGATTACACTACAGTCATACTTAATATATTCACATTTGTATTCCAACACAAAAAACTCCTCTGCTTTTCCTTCTGCAAACATCTCAGCTCTCACATCTTCAAATCCTCCATGAAAACAAAAATCTGTAGAGATCAAACGTCCCCAAATCCTCTATTTCCTCTTTCAGACCAGTGAGACATCAGCTCATTGGTCATCGCTCACTGCATCAAATCCTCGGATTAAGCTGGTCACAACACTCCAGGTCATACGTGACTTTTCTGTTATATATTATCTATATTTTATTCCGTCTTGCACCACTGAAAACTCAGTCATCCTCTCTGTATTCATCCCAAGTCTCTCCCAGTCATCAGCTCATTCCTCGGTGGATCAAACCCTCAGATTATTTTGCCTCTTTTGTCACATTATCTATCTTCAGTTTGAGGCTGAACACCCAATCATCCTCTCTGCATTCCCTGTCATGCCTCCCTCAACGCTCACCCCATCCCTCATAGGTTCAAATCCCCAGATTACACCGACTCCCTTTGTCACATCATCTATCTTCGCTCTAAAAAAAAAACCAGTCCTCTCCCTTCTCTTCATTCCCTGTCGCTCCTCCTTGGGTGATCATCTCATCCCTCACTTGCTAACAGGAACCATTCATCATCACGAGGTGTCGGGGGCCCCGTCGTTTAAAAAACGGAGAATGTCATTAACGTCTGCTAATGTGTGTAATGCGCTGCACAGGGAGACGTGATGGGATGGTGTGAAAAGATGAATGACTTGAATTTAGCGTCTCCTCCTCGCTGAAAGTCGAGTGTTGTGCTCCGTAATGCACTTGGCAGCAGAGGAAATCATCAGCCTCCGAAGGAGCATTCACAGCAGCGTTCAGTCACATTCAACAAAAGGGGGAAAGAATGCTTCCCGCATATTTCTGTCTTCAGCTCCGCAGTTAAGAAAATGGATGTTGAACATTTAGCTACCAAGACAGGCTGCTACCTCTTCCAACTCCCCTGAAATTGTCCTGAGTTAATGAGCTGCAGAGACACAGGATGGGCTGAAACAGAAGCACCTGAGCAGAGTGCTGCTCTCTGCTGAGAACGCCTCGCGCTAAATGCCACTTAATGGAGGTGCTGCAAAAACGTTTCGAGAAGTTTTAGAGGGAGAAGGTCACTGCAATTATAAAGTGTTTCCCTGACACTTATCCAGAATTATTAAAATAGATTTCACAGTCAGGTTATTGCTTTAAACTGCAGGCACAACCCGTCCCAGCACACTCCCAGGTGGATGAATATCATTTACAATGCAACTGAATGACTGTAACATTTAGAATCTCACTTCAGTCTTAAAATTTATTTAAATAGACTCATAAAAGAAAAATATTTTTTTCCTGCAGGTGCCAAATAATATTACAACCAGGTCTTAAGTTAACAGGTTTTCCCTCCTTGTTTCTGTCGTGGTTTACAGTTTATAAAGAAATCATTTTTGTTATTTGTTACAAGAAGGAAAACTCCCTCTCCATCCATCTCCACTCTGATAACGGTCCTGCAACATGTTCAGCAAGCAAGATGCCCTTCACAAGTTTCTGTTAAATTACAATGTTCATCTCAGCATACCAGTTTAAAACAGCTGCTGGGATTGGACATATTTCTATCATCTTATTTTAATCTATAACCAGACCAAAACTGGACGTTAACGACTTACGTGTTCGGCCCATTCGTGATGCCACTGGTCCGTCTCCTTCGGGGTAAACAGGAGTGATGGCCACTTTGTACTCTGTATCTGACAGCAGAGGCTGCAGAACCAGGCTGCTCTGACCCGTCGGCACCGTCCTCTGCAAACACAAACAAATTCAAATTTAAATTACACTCCAGGGAAAAACTGGTATTTGCAGAACCATTTTGATCATGTTGTAAAGGCAAATCTAAGAAAGAGTGGTTTGTTTAAAGATGGTGTATAAAGTCATTATAGGTTTGGCTCAGGAGGAACAGCAGGTCAGCTCCCACTGTCTACAGGTTGGGGAGTTCTTAGGACCGACACTAAACCTCATATTACTCAGGATGGTCGGCCACTCAACCTCAGGTTCCATCACGCAAGAACGTTTCAATCAATCTGGACAATCAAAACCAAAATGAAATGCAGCAGCGTGTTTTAATTCGGCTTATTTCCCTGTCGTTGACACTGTGGTAACATTAACTGCTGGAGAAAGTCTTGGGGTTTGTTTGGTTTGTTCATGCATGTGACATCAGGGAATTTTCTGTTTTTCAAATCAAGAATCGAAAGTTGAAATGTGGATTTGGAGAATCCTGAAACCCCGTCCTAATTATTTCTCCATCTTCGGTATTTCACCTTTCACAGTTCAGAGGCCGAACCATCAGCTGGCCTATAAAATCAGCCGATATTGTCCTATCACAGATAAATCTGTATTGGTATAGATGTTGCCCGATATTTGCAGATATGAAAAAAAATATTTAGATATCATAATACAGAAAGATGCTCTGCATGACTTTAATTGACTGTAATTCAAGTAAACTCTTTCAGTGCTGTTGATTGTTAAATTGTAAAATCTTCTGCCTCCGTTACTTTTCTTTTTCAAGTGTTTGATAGCGATATTTGAGGGATCACTGGAAGAGAACGTGTGTTGATATACAGTATTAATATCGTAATGTGTTACTTCCTCATATCTGTATCAGTATCAGTGAGGCGCTAAATCAAATATGTGGAAGGGAATGAGACATTACTTTCTATTCTGATACTGTGTTGATGCTGTTTGTGTTTCTGCAGCTGCAGCTTTCTGTTCAGTCGCGGCGCTCACAAGTTCTTCTTTTCTTTATTGAAAGCAAAAAACAACAGAAACATAAAACATGTCACTGAACAGGTAACACAGTCAGGACGGGATCAAATGTTCTTTTAGGGACTTTGCTTTATTTTAAATCTCTATTGTGGAATTCTTTTAATTGGCTCTCATTATATTAATTAGAGCTACACTGCAGATATACAGTGTGAACAAACAGCGCCAGGTGAGGTGAGGAGAGCAGCAGCAGTAACAGCAGGAGAGTCTGACTGTTTGACTTCACACTCTGCAGGAGAAACACATGCTGAAACCTTTAACAGAGACTTCTACTGAGTGTAGGTTTGTCAAGAACAGAAAAGTTTTGGACTCAAAGATCAATGAAAATGCAATCTCACAATCACAAATAAATAACCAGCCATCTCCCAGCAGCCTGAAAAGATCTGGAGGAGATTTCGTTTTGGTGGAACTCCTCTCTGACAGCTGTTTTATTACCTCCCGGCGCTTCCTTTGGGACGGATCCTTGAATGAACTAAACCAGCGAATTAAGACTTTGTATGTATCAAGTACCGGAAAATAAAAAATGTATTAGCCTTTTAATGGAGGTGAGGCTCTGAGTGCTGCTGCAGTGAGGCTCTGAGGTTTCAGGTGCTGCGGAGGTTAATTGTGTGCTGGTTCCGTCTTCACCTCTCTGTGAACTGTGGCCTTTTCTTAAATCTGATCCCTAAATGAGTCGCACGTCCAAAGAGAAGCTGATCTGCTTCTTCAGCCTCGAGGCTTCTTTTCTCCGCTCACAACTCTTCTATGTTTTCTTCTTTCTTTGTGTCTCTCTACAGCAATGATACAAAACTCAACATTTTTTGAGAGAGAGTAACCCCTGAAATTAAACATTCTGCTCATTTTCTGGCTCCTCATTTTGAGTTCCTACTAGAACTATTAAGTCCTCAGTGTTCTCCTCCTCCATCTGAAACACTTCCTCCCTCTAACGATATAAATAAGTCTTTCGCTGCAGCTTTCATGATGGTGACAGATCACATAGTTATTTATTTTCTGGAAATGCAATTAGAAAAGTGTTTAAAAATAAAGTAGTAACGTCTTTTTGTGGGTGAGAATGAACTGACTGAATCACCAAACTGCTTGATCACATTCATGAAACTCAACAGAGCTCGTTGCTGCATTTTTCTCACAGCACAAAGCAGCAGATTTATTTATTCATCAGTGTGTATCTATAAACTCTGATGTGTGGTGGTTTAATTCATACTGTACGACTGAACACAGAGCTGTTTTGTTTTTCTTGCTGTTTTGACTTCAGGACAAACAGCGCTCTGGTTGTTTTGTTCTCAGCAGGAGAAATCCTTTAATATGTTAAAGGTTGGGCTGTTTGTGTGCGTGCAGACACTCTCGGTCTTTCATTCCTCTGATTCTCTCTACCACAGCCTTTGTGTCGGTCTGTCTGTCTGTCTGTCTGTCTGCCACATTTGCATTCTGAGCATGTCCAGTCTAGCCCTGCTTCATCCACGAACCCTCCAGTTCCCCCAAAACACATTCTCGCAGACGTGTCAGTCAAACACTGTGGGCCTTAACAAATCAATTTCAGCCCAGTCTGATGAAAAACGCAGCAAGTCTCTAAACTGTCACTGTGCCACACACTCCTACACTCCTTTTACTCCACTTTGTAAATGCAAACATGGTTTCATAAAGTATTTATAGGATTCCGAAACCCAATCTAGTTTTGACAGAAGCTCTGTACGGGCCCTGAATATTAAGTTCGATCCACTTGAGACTGCTGGAGCTGCTGTGCTCGAGGGCAAACTGCACGGGGAACACAACACGGGTGATGTGAGTCAATTATAGCGACTGTAGTAGTAAGCAACATGACAGTACATCTATTGAACCGGGGGCAAAGAGAAGCCACACTAAAAAGGAAAAGTTAACCCTTCCGTCTCACTGTAACGATTTAAAAGAAAACACATGGGATGAAATATGTCCTGAAAGACCATTTCAGCTGCCATCAAACTGTTACAACCGTTAAAGAAGCTGATGATGAGAATCACACACTGATGTAAGAGCAACAGAACTCCCTCAAACAGGAACTTTACTGATTTAATAACGTGATTCAAGCACATTCAAAGTTTTCATATCAAAAGCCTAACAAACTTAAGCCTTCGCTACGTTCTTCACCTCCTGGAACAACATTTTTTTGTCAAGCAATAACAGATGAAACTGTTTACACACAGTGGAATTGCACTTGATGCCCGGCAGCTTTGGTTTATTGGACACCGAACGAAGCAGCAAAGAGAAATAACGGAGCTTCCCTGAGTTCAGCGCCACAGCTGCCTGTGGACAGATGGCTGCAGAGTCGAGTCGCCCCTCAGCTACGCCGTAGATACTGACATCTGGTAAAACAGTGACAGAGCCATCTGAATAGGCAGAGCCATTAACTTCTATATTTATAAGCTTGGAGAGAGGTGAGAAACTCGGTGACAGAGGGTAAAGCTGTAAGAAGTGCTCTGTAATAAGTTTTGACCATAAGGAGACAGAGGAACTCCAAAACAAAGCTCAGACAGAAATGACTTAATGTCACCTTACAAAGTTGTTCTCAAAAAGGTTTTACAAAAAAACAGCTGACACAGAGAAACACTGAAGTGGTGTTTGTTTCAAATGTTCACTCTCCTTTTAGTTATTGTTTGGTCTCCACCAGAGGCTGAGGAAAATATCTGGCTTCAGATATTTTCTTTAACAGCAGCGAGTCTCCAGCTGAGTCTGTCTGCTGTTCTGATGCTGAACAGGAAGTGAAACACTGAGTTCATCAGAGCTGGAAACTGAACCAGACTGGAGATGTGATATAAAACTTACTAAATATTTGTATTATCGAG
Source organism: Diplodus sargus (assembly GCA_903131615.1). NCBI lineage: Eukaryota > Metazoa > Chordata > Actinopteri > Spariformes > Sparidae > Diplodus > Diplodus sargus. Next base: position 394,985 of record CAEMYA010000812.1, on the reverse strand, counting down.
CCAATGATAAAAAGCCAAATCACTTTAGTTGACTTAACAAGTGCAGCATTTGCACACAGAATGTGGTAGTGTACACCTCTGAAGCTGGTTTGCTAGCAGCCAATAAACACAGAGAAGAACAACAACGATGCTGTTGCCATGAGCTGCACCTGTGTAGAGCTACGCTACATGTTGTCGCCGGTGTGGACGATTTACTTTTCTTTCAAGTTCAGAACAACAATACAAGATATATATAATAGAAGATTGTAACTCCCAACACATGTTCTGCAAGTGTTCCGAGAGGAGGGAGAAAGTCATGATCAATTAATCTTGTTGCAGCTACGAATATTAAATCATTCATCTTTGCTCGCTACATCTTTCTTTCATGTGCATAAAAAGGTAAAGGACTTCATCTTGTCCGTATTGGCCATGAGAAGCAGGCGCTGTAATTATTGTATCGCCTGAAAAAAATCCATATGGAGTGTCCCAAGTTTGAGAGTATATGACAACAGATGAAATGTCCTCTCTGTGCTTTTCTCTCCCTCCAGCAGAACAAAGACTATTTTATTATCTGAGCTCCTTCAGTTTGAATAAAGGCTTTGAAACAGTGAAAAGACTCCACCAGCCCTTCGTCCATCAGCACATACTTCAAATACAAATGATGAAACTTGTTGACAATAACTCGGCTGCGTTTCTCTCTCCACAGTATGGTGCTCTGGTAACTGCCTGCAGCTGAACATGGAAAAAGCAACAGAACTGGTCATTAGCACATCAAACACACACCACACTGGACTGGACTGAAGCCCACCTCCATCCAAGGCAAGACAGCCGAACAGGTGAGCAGCTGCAAAGATCTTCCACTCATTACAGACAACACACCAGTCACTTCTATCCATAAACTCTGCCAGCAAAGACTCCATGTCATGAGTAAACTCAGAGCGCTGTCTGTTTCTTCCTCCTGTTATTTTTTGTCTGCTTCTTCACCGTGTGAACCATCTCAACAAAACATCAAACACACCGCCTCCAAAATCATCTTCCGTCTTCCTACGCCGTCTCTCAGACATGAACCAGAGCCACCACTCGTAGTGCTCACAACAGCAAATGAACCTGATCACCTGTTTGCTCAATACTTCACATCACCTCCAGCTGGTTGGAGACAGAGGATGTTTAAATAAAGAGGAGCAGCCCTGAACAAACCGCCTCAGAGCTGAATGTATGGCTGTAGAAATGAAGATTCGAAGTTTCTCTTTGCCGCCGTGTTGTACCGGCTGTGCAAACAAATCTCCCTCTGGGATAAATTTAACCCCCCCAGTATTTACACCAATTAGCTTGCAAACAATGTGTCCACAATTTTAGCGAGAAGCACTGACAAGCGGCAGATGCGTCCTCAGGAGACTTAATTGTCTTCAATTCAGTCAGCACCGGAGCTGTTCGGCACAGTGACGGTAATTTAAACGGAAACCCTCTGAGTGTTTCAGGTAAATGTGGACGAAACAATGAGGAACAGCTGGTCGACTCAAATCAGGAAGTTTCAGGGATAAAAGCGGAGAGAGAGAAAGCATGGCGCGCTACTGCAGGACGCTGGCAATAACAAGCCTCGCTCTCCAGACTGTTTAGAGAGGAAATATCAGAAAGGAAAATACACTGAAACTAAAACACACAGGAGAGAAAGTTTTGGACTTCAGCTCTCTTGCTGAAAAACTTTTTTATTGATTCAACCTTTCAGGGACTTTAACATTCAGGAGGGGCGACATGTAGACTGTTTTTACTTTCTTGAGAGGGTCGAAGGTTGTAAAAACGCCAAGAAAAGCAACAGATAAACAGTCTGTTTTTATGATGCTGGAGTCTTTGAAATGTGTGAAAGTGTTGCTAAGATGTGTGATTTAATTAAATCTCACATAATTTGGTCACAAGTTATTAGCAGTTTAAGACCAAATTCCATCAGTGAAGACGAAGTGGGATAACTGCCATCCAGAAATCAATCGCATGTAAATGAGTGTTTTTGTAATGGCTGGTGTTCCTCCCTCGGCAGCCACAAACCAGAGAGACTTACTTTGAACAAAGCAGGAGAGCCAGCCTGCCAGATTTCCCCCCAGAAGATAGACATCTAAATGGTAGCTATTGAGTGCAGCACTCGGTGATTCATAACCTGACCGGACTGCCAAACAGAGCCCACAGCTGCTCGCACTTTGATAAGAGATCTCATTTAACAAGCCGCCGGTGCAGGCAGCTGGTGGCTCTTTACTGTCAGGATGAAAAGGCTGATGTGGGACCTGTGGCCGGAGTCCGACACGCAGCAGCCGCCGGTGTGGTGATGCCACAAACTCACACATATACACCTGACAACTCAGACCTTTAGAAATATACATCCCAGAGTCCTGGAGGCATTTAATACATATTAACCTGACACACTGTACACACCCCACCTTAAAAAATAGGCAATCCGTTCTCACTACCAACGTGTCAAATACTGCAGCCCGGTCAGCGGTTCCATGGCTCAAAGTGGTCGGGACGTATTTTAAGGAACATAAGTGACGTACTCTGGTCAATAACTTACATCACTTACATAACATGACGTGACTTACGTGACTGCACACAGTTATTTCAAACCCATCTTGTCCTAAACCTAACCAAGTTGTTTTGGTGACTGAACGTATCCAAACTGAGATGTGTTAATCACATCAATAATACTTCTGTGTTTCTCATCTTACATACACGATCTTATCAATATAAATATAAATTACACATCCTGACGAAATCAGGCATAATTATCTTTAATAAATGGGAAGTAATTATATTAAAATTAACAACACCTGTACATGCATGACAGCTGTTAAATTATCACAATCTGATGGAGGGAAGAATAAGTTTTAAAGACAGTTTGTCATTTTCTGAATATCCACTGATGACAGAAGTGATATTAAAGACGATGTTTACTCAGGCATCTTAATTTCCATGTTGGAGCGTCTCATCAGTATCTGTTTGTCTGTCAAACACGGTCACACACTCACACAAACAACATTTCCACCACACTGAAACTGTATGTTTTTACATCAGTGTTTGTTTTCAGCGAGACTCTCTGCAGCTCTGTGTCTTTCTGTCTGTCTGCTGCGGCTCATTAGTGTGAAGACCTGACATTCTCTCTCTCTCTCTTTGAAAATCTGGCACTGTTTTCATCATCATTATCCTCCTCTCACTCTCTCTCTTTCTCTCTCTTCACGAGTCTGAAGGGCTGCCATCACATTCAACACTACTGTCTTTGTCTCCCTCCCTCTTTCTCTCCATGGAGGACTTTTTAATCAGGAGGCCTGCCGTCGTCCTCGTCAATAATCTCCCTCATCCCGTTCAAGATTGACACGTCGAAGCTTTGGCTTTGTTTTGTCAACATCTTCTTTTTGTCTCAGACTCTCTAATAACCTTGTACAACTCAACAAATCATTTACTGTCTAACTTTCACACAATAACAATCAAAGACTTTCAACTCCAATTTTTCATTAGCAACACAATTATTAGAAGTAGTGGAAAACACAACGCGTTTCAGAAGTTAAACAAGTGAGACTCCATCCTACCGTCTCCTCTGCTCTGTCTCCTTTGGAGCTGACGTAGTTCAGTCGATAGTGTCGGACGTTTCTGGAGTCGACGGGCTGCCAGGAAACCCGCAAACTGAAGGTGGTTTCCTCATCGATCCTCATGTTCCTCACTCCGAACCGAGGAGCTGCAGGATCAGAACAGACTCAACTCACTGAAGCACAACACTGTCTTTCAAGTTGTATCAGAAAAATAGATCATATCAACATGTCATAATTCTGGCATTTCATTTACAAAGGCTTCCCCTCAGAATGGTTTGCGTGGCAACACATCTGACGACCTGCGTGATGGATGACACACCACGGATCTAAACACAAAGTGAATCAGCGGCAGAAAAACACGAACCCTGGTTTTCTTAGCGTAAGTTGGATCTTGAAAAAAGATTATAAGAAGCTGTAAAATCATTTTTCTACACCGTCACCTACACAAACCTCAGCTCTGCTTGTTCCAGCACTAAACTGAAACTTCATTAAAGCTATGAAAGTGGCTGAGAAGTTCAAACATAAAATAAAGTTAAAAAAAGACCAAAAAATCAACTGATACACTTCTATGACCTGATTGCTCAGTGAAAGGAGTAGAAGTTCAATCTACTGGCCTGAAAACCTGCCAGGTTACACCAATGTGACTCAACAAGACGACAAGAAAACATCCAAAAAACATCTTTGCAGACATTGAAAAGACGGCCAGTGGAGAACCAGAATAAATATTCTTTAACATCTTCACTAGTGATGTCTGAGTGACATCCTTCCAGGGTTCAAAATGAAAGTTTTTACATTGTCATTTTAGACATCTTTCAACTTCAATGTATAGAACTTCCTGTGGTTCAGTTCTTCACATGGAGTAAACCTTTCATTTTGAACCACACCAGGTTCTCTTCAGACGTCTTCAGTTCTTTGTGATTGAAGACGTCTGAAATTATAATGTAAAAACTTTAATTTTGGACCCTGTAACTATGTCATTTGGACATCAAGAGTGAACGTTGAAAAGACGTCTACAAAAGGCATCAAAAAACATTAATTCTGGCTCTGCACAGGATGTCTTTTCAACATCAGTAAAGACTTTGAATTGACAGCTTTTGGATGCATGTCTGCTCGTTGTGTATCATATTTTATAGCTGGTTGTAATTTGAAGCATCTTAAAATATAAATGGGCATCAGTGATCGTGAGTGACTTTCTGCAGTTTGATTTCTACTGAGTTTGTGGCTGAGTGAGTGCGGGAGAGCGAGCCGCAGAGAGGGAGGAGAAATGATGAACAGTTGTCAGTTTCTCTTTATCATTTCTTCTTGAGGTCTTCACCTCTTAAGTGTCTTCTATCCAAAACTCTGCCACTGTCAGCTGACAGTTTGTAACTGACTTGACCAGCTGACATCGTTATAAAACACTGATTGGCTGATGAAACAGGTGGAGCGCCTTTTGTTCTGAAACCAGCCGCGGGCCAGATCACAAGGCTGCAACCTTTCCTTGCAACGGTTTCATCTCGTCATGAATATTTGCTCAGAAACAGCCTTAAAAGTGATATTTAATGTATTCCACACACTGGGGAACACAAACACACAGCAGACAGTTCAAGGAGGGAGAGCAGGGGGAGATCTTAGGATGAAAAAAAATGGATCAAGGATGATGGTGCAAGGACGAACGGGAGAAAAGAAACAAACAAAATTCGCAGCAGCAGGAATGAGCGTTTACCTTCTGTGGTGGTGGTTGTCGTAGCGACTGTGGTTGTTCTTTTAACTGGAAATGAAACAAATCTGTTTAGTTTTTAATACAACTTAAAGATGTTTAATGAAGCTTTAGATTACAGATTAGCTCAGTGATAAACACAACAGTTGGCAAAGCAGACAAAGCACAAAAAATGAAGTGCAGACTTACTGGTGGACTCCACGAGGATTACTTCATCACTCTCTGCCTCGTTGTTGTAGATCGCAGCAAGCAAGACCTCATATTCTGACGCGGGGCTGAGTCCTTTTATCAGGTAGGTGTTGATGTGTCCGTCCACCAGAGCCTGAGACACACATGGAGACTTTGTGTTAAGACGAGCAGATGTGCAGCAGATACAGACGATTAAAAAGTCAAAGAAATTGAAACATAAAACTTTGTCTATATCACAGCAAAAAGCACTGGATTTAAGTTTTACTGTAATTCATTTGAAGAAAACCACACCTTTATAGATAATGTTACATCACTGCATAATGACACACACAGAAAGATCTAAACACTGAAAGAAGCTGGGAGATAAACGACAAGCCCCGAGGTGAAGAGACCGATGACACGTCCTGCTTTTGGGATTATCATGTCGGAGATAATCTCCCAGAGAGAGACTCATTAGTGTGACAGAGAGAGAGACGGAGGAGAGGGTTAACTTTCATCTTTTACATTCATCTCAGCTTCATTTTGTATCTTAATCAAAAATATCTGAATGAAGTTTCTCAAGCGAGATAAAATGTGGGTCGGTTTTTGGAGTGAAAGAGATAAAAGAGGACAGCACACAGTGACACATGTGATAAAAGAGTTTAAATAAGAATGAAAGAAGAACATTATATGAGGTGTATCCAGTCGGAGGCAATGGCTCTCTACTGGAAAACAGTGGATTGCTCTCTTCAGGTACCGAGTGAAGGATCTCAGAGGATCTTGTTCAGACACTGTGGAGAAAACTGTGGCTGAAGGAGAAGCTCTAATTTAGCAGAACACCTCCAGATCAACCCTCTCTTTAGGTCAGTGAACAACAGAGTGTGAGAGTTTATTTAGTTGAGTTGAGCCTTGTGCCACTGTGACCCGGACAGGTGTAACAAGAAGGAAATCAACAAAGTGATAGATGTTTAGATGACCTGATGATTTTATCCTCTAGAGTTTGTTTAATGTTGTTAACAGTCAGGGAATATCCTGGTTTTCCGCTGCAAGGCTTCAGGTAATGTAAATCAACTATTATACATTGTGTATTACATTTTCAGGAATTGATATATTCAAAAAGTCTGATAAGTGTAGAAAACACAGCACCAATTAATTAATTTTCAGTTATATTTCTCTGACAACTTTTGAATTTCCCTCTCTACATCTGAACTTTCTCCTCCTCACATTTTCAAAACAGGCTTGTTAATTTATTTTGATGCATTTGAGGGGAAATATGGATTATTGTTATTTAGCATCATCACGTCACTTTCCCAGCATCAGCAGACTGATGTGGACCAATCAGAGCACATCATGCACGGCAGACGCAGCGAGACGAGACAAAGACGTAAAAGCCGTAAGAAGCCGTAAACAGACAGAGAGGGAGACTGGAATGTGGAGAAAAGGCGTGTTAGTGTCTCGTATCTGCAGAGAGTTTCTGATTTTCTCTCTTTGTTGCTGCTCGGGACGCTTTACCAACCCAACATGAGTCTGTTTGACGTCCTGGGAATGAGACTCAACAATCAACTGTCTTTGTGGTGCGTTCAGGAACAGCTGGGACAAATCCTACTGATTCTACCTTTAACTTTAATAGTCTTTGAATTCTATTAATATGACGTGAGCTTCAGTTAGCTTTGACCACAAATGTCCTTCAGAGGGAGACTTTTTACTCTGAGACTCTGAGTTCATGTGAGCCTGTAATCTATTACTTTACTGGAGTAAAGAAGCTGAATCAGTACTTCTACTTTTACCAGAGTCTGTTTGTACACAAGTACCTGAACTTCTACTGGAGGAAAGTCTGTCAGGAGTTTTACCACCTCTGTTGTGGACACAAGCTTTTGCCCACAGTTGAATCAGCTTTCTTTCAAGAACTAGTTCTGTGTCTGAAATGTGTCCACAAAAGTTGGCTATGCACACAAACACACCTCCTCACTGTCTCCTCCATCGGTGGGCGTCCAGGTGATTCGGTACAACACCACATCAGAGGCTGCGTGCTGCCATGACACCCTGAAGCTGTCTGTTGAGATGTCACTGCTCTTCAAACCCAGCGGGTCCGGGACAGTCTCTACACACACACACACACACACACACACACACACACACACACACACACACACACACACTTTTGTTAAGAGAAAATAGACTGAACAGCTTGTGTTTTTACCTGTAATACCTGATTGCTACTAAAAGCATGACTAAATATATCAGTTTGTACTTGTGGTGAAGCTGTCAGTCACGGCCTCAGCTTGTCCCTCGTCGTAGATGGCGAAGACGCCCACGGTGTACTCCGTCAGCGAGGTCAGGTTTCTCAGCAACCAGGTTGTCACAC